>JARVJO010071431.1:0-17160 GCA_031762555.1 Cynodonichthys magdalenae | reverse complement strand
CCTGTCCTGAGCCTGGTTCTGGTTCTGCTGGAGGTTTCTTCCTGTTAAAAGGGAGTTTTTCCTCTCCACTGTCACCAATTTGCAGCTCAGGATGGGAGACGGTGATGAAGTGATTCAACACAATCTGCTGGCTTCTTTAGACAGTTTTGCCCTGACACAACATTTGTTGTGACTTTGCAATATATAAATAAACTGAACTGAATTGAATATTATTTTTTCACTGTAGAATGATGAACTCCAAATTATTTAAAAGTATTTTTTAATCTTTTCCAGATGATGGGCAGCAGCAACTGTTTCTTGAAGGTCTTGTGTTTACACAAACCTGTTTGTTCCAGAGCAACAAAACTCCTGCTTCTATAAAGGTGATCATATTGATGATTATAAGTTAATCAATACATCCGGATGCATTTCAATAATCCAGGTGGAAAAATCTAAAAAAATAAATAAAAATGTTGAGTCAGGTCCTCTGGACAGTTTTTCTATGTTGAAACGTTTCGTCTCTTCTCCAAGAGACTTCTTCAGACTGAGAAGAGACGAAACGTTTCAACAAAGAAGAACTGTCCAGAAGACTTGACTCAACTTTCTTTTAGTTTAATCAGGATATTTGAGCAGCAGTACCTGGTTGTACCCAAATCCTTTGGAAACAGCAGGCTGAATTTCATTTTACACACCAAGGCTTTATCATTTAGTCTTTGTTTTAGTGTGTTTTCAGATCATTTTAAATATGTCCTGATACATAAACCTCTAGATCTGACAGATGGTGGACTTCTTCTTCCTCATGACTGTAGTTACACCAGAAAAAGTTTATATCAAACTGTTTTCTGGTTATTCTCCGTTAAAAGGATATTTAATGATGGTTTGAACTTACTGGTTCGATGTTGAATGGTTTTCCGAGGCAAATACATGAACTTGGATGTTATCTTTCCTCTACTGTCAACGAGCTCAGTGTATCTGCAGCACAGAGAGACAAACACTGACAGCTGAACTTCAACTGTGAAATTAATACGGTGTTTTAAGGCAGATATACAAATCATCAGGTTCCTGCTTGTACCTGAACGAGTCGTCTGAGTTTGCTGTTTCTGTTGTTCCTCCCAGGTCTTGAGGCTGAGGTGGAGAAAGTGTTCGTCCAGTCTGAGCCCCCTGTCCTGTCGCTGTGGGCCTCTCTTTCCTCCCTGGTCTCACCTGAACTGGCACTGGGTAAGATAAAACAGTACGGGAAAAATCCACTCTAACTTCATTATGATCAAAGTTTTAATCAGATAATCAGATGTGGGAGTAAAACAGTGAGGGAGTGTTTTTGACACTCACAGGTAGTAAACGCTAAGTGCTGCGGCACACTGTGAATCTGCTCCTGCTCTATGGTTTTAACAGACGTCAGAGCCACGTAGTACTGCTGTCCAGGCATCAGGTCCCGGAGAGTGTAGGATCCTAATTTCCCATTGGGCAGGAAGCGACTCCTGGTGTTCAGCCCTCGGGTCACGTTGATCACAAAGCCATCTGGGATGTTTCTCGGGTGGCGGCTCCAGGTGATCATCGCTGAGTTAGAGGTCACGTGTGACAGAGACAGGTTCTGTGGGGGGTGAGGCCCTAAGGACAGAAAATATATGGTCAGATGGTTGCTGAACTGCCATTTATCTAAACTTTGCACAAAAAGTAATGAAATTTATGTTTGGTATATGATTTCTTTGTTGTAACGTCACTTCTCGACAATAAATCTTATACCTGACTGGCAGCACCTGGAGGTACCAGAAGTTTAAAACAAGAGTCAATAACAAAATAAACTGTTTGACAGAGAAGATTTGGTTAACTTTTCATGTGAACAACCCACATACTCAGCTCTACTGCTCATCCCACAAATGCATGTTCCTTACAAATGTGGCACAGCTTAAAAGAGAAATTAACAGGCTTTCCAATAATATAAGATTTATTGTTTATTTTTGTTACAACAAAAAAATAATCTGACAAACACTAATTTACTGACTTTCTGTGCTAAGTATTTTATTGTTTACCTTAAATATTATTCTTAGTTTACATGAGTAGTAAAACATTGTGAAATTATACAAACTACAAAAAAATGTATTTCCTGAGAAAATACAATGAGAATAGTTAATGCTGAAAGCTGCTGAAGATGAAAAGGTTTAATAGCAAAACTGTTAATAGGAGTTACAGTAGTTTTTTTTTACTCTTGCTGAAAGTAGGAAAACAAAAGAGAAAAGAGCAATAAAGTAGCTAAAATTAGCAAAAAGACGCTAAAAGTAGATGAAACAAGTTAAAATCAACAGATAGATGAACTCAAATGAAAATTTCAAATGAGCAAAAACAAGGAAAAAATGTTTGCAATATGTTTTAAAATAGTTAAAATAGCTGAAATTAGCCTAAAATACCTGAAAAGTATCTGAAATAAGCACAAACAGAAGGAGAGTACGTCAGCTGAATTAAGCAGTAAAAAGCTGAAATTAACAATGAATTTAGTAAAAAAGCCTGAATTAGCTGAAATTAGCCAAAAACTAGCTAAAACGATAAAAAACAGTTTAAATAAGCAGACAGCAGCTAAAAGAAGCATAAAGGCCTAAATTAACTAAAAAAGATTAAAGAAGCACAAAAAAGTTAAAATTAGCAGAAGAATAGTTGAAAAGGTCAGAATAATAGCTACAAAAATTAGAAAAATGTAAAATTAACAAAACAGAATATGAAAGAAGCTGAAATTAGCACAAAGAAGTTACAAAAAGCAGAACCAGAACAAAGAGGTCAGTTAAGATTTACAAACATTTTGATGAGGTTAGGACAGCTCCGTTCATTTTCAATTAGAAGAAAAAAATGTCAGAAAAAGGAAAACAGCTAAAAAAGTATAAATTGCTGAAGTACCAAAAGTCATAGCTGGAATGCCCTGAAGGAGCTGAATGTTTGATGTACAAAATCATTGAAATAGAACAAAAATTGCAGAAAGAGATAGGTGCAGAGAAACATACTGAAAAAAAATTAATAGTGTGATGCTTTATTAACATTCACACTGTTAATGTTAAGAATATTAATAAGTTATTACTAATAAGATTGCTTTTTTAGTAACAAATACAACTGTAAATCTTGAAAATGAGACCTACTTGTCCAGAAAGGCAGAGGTCCTGCTGAGTGGCTGGTGGAGGGAAACTCATCTGGTCTGATTCCACTTTGAGTCAGAACATGAACTGTGTACATCTGACCAGCCTGTAGGGAGCTGTGAAACACAAAGAACACAGTTTCTTTCCTGCAGGTAAACACTGTGGTAAAACAGAGACCTCTGCTGGGTAAACTGTTTACTGCCCCTGAGCTGTTTGATGTCCAACAGCACCATGCAGTGGACACAAAGGGAACTGGGGGTGTTCTGTGGACGTTACTGTGTTGTGAAACGTTGCAAAGCTGACCTGAAGGTGTATTCTGTGGTGCTTGTGTTGAGCGCAGCAGTCTGAGTCTTACTCCCGTCTGCAGGCACTAAAGACACGTGCACCCTGCTGACTGCTGCGTGATGAGCAGCCTGGACCAGCCAGCTCAGCCAAACCTGAGAGGAGGACACATTAACCACCTGCAGCTGTTCCACTCGCTGAGGTCCTAGCACAGAAACACACACTTACTACATTTTCACAAGCAGCAAAGCTTATGGTTGCACACACTTTCCAACAGCAGTAACTTGGAGAAGAAACACTGCAGGGAAGGTAAAAAAATGTGCTCACTGGTGCGAATGAGTGCAGTGGCGGGCTGGCTCGAGTCGTTGCTGTTGGTTTTCAGTTTGATGGAGACGGTGGAGATGTTGTACAGCACACCGGGCTCCAGGTCTCGCAAAACGGAAGTGAACCGCTGCCTGTCCAGGTAGTCTGTTCTGGGGTTGCTTTGACCCAGTGGAGCGTAGGACACAGCGAACATGCTGATCACGCTCTGTGAAGACTTGGGCTGATCCCAGCGCAGCTCCACTTCGCTCTCCTCCACCCGCAGCACATGGAGACCAGACGGAGGCAGCAGATCTGGGAACAGTGGAAACCTTCTGTTTTTAATGCTTATCATTGCTATAACTGAGTGTGGGCTGATGGTTACTGACCTTTGTCGCAGTCTTTGCCTGTGAGACCTACTTTGCAGACACAGTTGTAGTTTCCTCTCCTGTCACTCCAGCAGCGGCCACGGTTTCCACAAGGTTTCAGTACACAGGGGTCCTCCACTTGGGGGGGACAAAGACAAATGGTGGCTATAACATAGTTCATGTTACATTATCCTGAAAGCATGTGTGAGCTCCCAGTCTATTGCATTGACACTGAATGGAGAGAGGGACTTCTGTTTTTAAATAAAATCAGAAGACGGCCTGGTCTTTGAATAATAATACCATAATAATATCTTCCACAAAGAAACACGGCTGCTCAAAATGATCTTGTGGCCACGCATTAATTAATTTTATCCAACGTCACCGAACAGGCTCCTAAATACACATCAATCCTTGAGTTTAAGTTCTGCTAAACCTTGAGTCAAAAGTTGGATTAGTAAAACATTTCTTTGTAAGGCCACCAGTTCTTTTAAATTCAATTCAATCACTTTTATTTAACCGGTTAAACCCGTGGAGATCAAGATCTTTTTTCCAAGAGTGACCTGGCCAAGAGGTAATTCAATACAACAATCAAAAATAGTTTTCAGATACAACAGTGTTAAACAGATTTAAACAGTGAATAATTTCAAGGTTCCAGGTGAAACATAGTAATAATCTTGACGGACTAAAACACCATGTTTTAGTGAAAATACAAGTAATAAAATGAAAGAACTGATAACGGTTGAAGAGCAGACAGATACACAATACAATGACTGAACAGGTAATGTTCAACTTGTCAGATTTGTCATGGTTAGATTTATGCAGAGAATTACATAAAAACACTAGTTTTTCATTGGTTAGCTTCTGCCTGTTAAAAACATCATTGGTTGCAGACGAGTGGACCTTGACAACATGTTTTACCTGATATGATAAAATCTACTGACAAACATTTCTCCATTTTTAAAACGTATCAGCACACTCTCTTCTTTGGGTCAGAGTTAGGACTGGAGGTGGACCAGTTCAATATCTTCCTCATCCTCAGCTTGTCCTTTGTACTGTGTCGTGTTTGAATCCTTTTATTGAAAAAGGAATGAATCAGAGCCTGGCTTTTTGGACTTGGGATAATCTGGATTGTACTTTTTGTCTGTGTTCTTTGACAGATTTAATTTGGTACAAAAAAAAAGACATTGTGAAGTTCTGATTTGTCCTGTTACAATCCATACTCTCAATGATGGGCTTTTGTAGATGCTTCAGAACCAAGTGGTGCCATCTCTGAACAAGTTTAAAATAAGAAATCAGTTTTTGTTTTCAGTAGCGTTTGTGAATGTAACTGTGCCTTGTAGTGTTCAAGAAAAGTAATCTCCTGCTCGTTTGATTTTATCAGCTCCTACATGACTGTCTGCTGTTCTGTTTGTTCACTCGACCTTTGCAAACTGAAATGAATCCAGATTCCCTGAATAGTTTATTCGTATTCTCCACTCTGTGTTTGTTTTAGTTAACATTGATTTAGCATCAGATTTCTTACAAATTTGTTGACGAAGTTAAGACCCTCTCCTCTGATTTGCTTTTCAAAGACTCCATTTTATAAATTGATGTTTTACCCAGTTACTGGCCCAAAATCACCCTTCTTACAACATTTTTTGGAAGGTGTTGAAGAAAACGAAGCAGTGAGATCATAATAAACCAAATCAAGCAGACAAAACAAAATAAGAACGCTCAAGAATTTAGACTTTCAGCAATAAAATAAAAGTAAAAGAAAATGAAAGATGTTTTGGTAACTTTTATGGTGTTTAACATTGAGCATTGGTTGTAAACCACAAGTCAAACTCATTTTCACTGGGGGGCCACATGACGGTGTTTCATTTACCAATTTCAACTAAACATAAAACATTCGTTCATTGTCTCATTGCTACGTCTGAGCAACTCTAACAAACAATACCTGAGCTCTACCTGGTATTTCCTGCATAGAAACAGCATTTTAACATGTTCTCTTAACTGAAGTAGCTGGTGAAAATGCAGTGAAATGAAAATTTTCCTCAGCAAAATTTTCCAGTTGTCGGCTACTTTTGAACCCAGGGGTGAGATGCTGTCATTTCACAAATACAATAATCAACTTGCATTATGGGAAATGTAGTCTATGATCAATGCTGGCTTTAAAGCATCTTATTTTAAGACATTAATACATCTTTGAAGCTCTCGCAGGCCACATAGAATGCCGTGGCGGGACACATTTGGCCTGCGGGTCTTCAGATGGACACACCTTGTAGATTGTTAAGATGAAACAAGCTGGGGATAAGAGGATATTTTAGAACTAATTCTTTTAAATTTAATGAGGGGGTCGTATTCTTTATTTAAAACATGATTATACCAAGTTAAAAAAATCAGTTTTACTGTGTGAATGAACTATAAACAACAAAACTGACTTGTAAGTGTGAGTAAATTGACTTACACATCTGGCACTGTTCCCCAAAGAACCCGTCTTTGCACACGCACATGAAATACTGTCTGTAGCCTCGACACACACCTCCATTCAGACATGGACTGGAGTCACAACCGTCCTGCTCTGCACACGCACATATTTACATCAGTAAGATGGGTTGTTCTTCACAGATCAGGGGTTAAAATGTGCAAATATTGTCATAGGAGAGGCAGAAAACATGAAACCGTACCTTTTTCACAGTTCTGTCCTTTGAAGCCTTGTGGGCAGTGACACAGGTAGGAGCCGGGCTGGTCCTCACATGTCCCGTCGTTCATGCAGGGCTCTGATAGACATTCATTTGAGTCTGAAGAGACACCACACACAAACACAAAACACATACGAGTGTGTGCAGGTTAAAGGGACAGTACAGAGTTTTAAACACTGAACATAGTTCCCACAAGAATGGACCAGGAAATAACCATGATGATAGTGGTCCGGTAAACTCTGTTACCTTTGTCTTCAGCTTTTTAATATTATTTTTGTGAACTGTGGCTTCTTTAAAGGTTAAATCACATTACAGAGACACAGTAGATAGTTTGTCATTAAAAAGACACGATGGAAAGATTTGACGTCATTGAAAAACGACAAGGACAAAAACTAAATTTGTTGGACATGCTAACGGCACATCAACATTTTAAATGATTTAATTCACAAAAAAAGTGCAGATCTACGGGTAAACCAGATCTTGGAAGTCTTTGGACACTTTCAGCCAAAGCGTGGTGGAAGATGTGAGGACAAAAAAACTAAAGAACAAAACTCAGATTACAGGCAGATAAACAGTTGTTTTGAAATTAGCATGAATTGAAATTGATGTGACCATTTTTACAAGAACAGAAATGTGTATTAATTTAGATGTAATCACTTGGCGTTCAGTTCTAGTCTCCATTCTGAATGATTGACAGACTGTTTGGATCAGTTTTATTACTTTTAGAAACATTTTACTGCTAAAAGAAAAGTGATCGAAGCAAATCTGTGCAGTGTTTAATAATAAGCTCATTGCTAAATATCAAAGTTAGCTCACGTTCGCTGCTTTTAATCCTCAGGAAATAACGAAATATAACTAAACTTTGCTTTATCTATCACCCAGCAATATATCATCATGTTTCTCTCACTCACACGCACTTATTGGAGTGGAAATGTCAAACAATAACTTATATTCTACAGTATATAAGTCATTGGGAAAGCTGTTCACACTCAGCAGTACCGATGTAGGAAGTAGCAGTTTTCATAGCTTTTATGCAAATACAATTTATTTATTTTTTTATCTTTACACTTCCGGCAGTTTTATAGGAGATAATTCTTTGGTTTTATTATTTATTTGGCTCAGTGGTTGGAATTGAGGCCTCACAGCAGGAAGGTTCTGGGTTTGATCCCTGGTTTTGCTTGTGTGGGTTTTCTTCAGGTACTCAGGTACTGGTCTCCCTTTCAAAACAGATCTGTGATCTCAGTGGTCTTGTCTAGTTAAATAAAGGTTAATAAATAAATGTATTTACACTGAAGACTGTGTTGGTCTGTATCACATTACAATAATTTTTCCATTTCAAACACATATTAAAGATGGAAAAAGATAAAAGCATTTACCAAGTCAAAGAAACTGTCTAAAGCAAAAATGATGTTATGTTTCACAGAAACATTAAAACAAACAAAGCTTTATTATTTAGCATAATTTAGAATTTTTTATTTAGTTGTTTTCTTTGTTGGTTTTAGCTTTTACTGTACTTTAGATTAGTTTTGCTTATTTCCTTCCATCTAGACGTCCTCAGTAATCTATAGCTCCTCACACACCACCTGCCTCCAATTACTAATCAGCATTTAACATTTAACCCTCACAGTACATATAGTTCTTCTCTGTCTTTGCCCAATTCCTTGTCTCTTGCCTGTTTCACAGTTTTCTTTGTCTCAATCATACCTGCGTTTGTGTCCTTAACTCAACTCAGCCACTAACTGTGACAGAACCACTCTGAAGTGGCGCTGCTCAGACGAGCTGCTAGCTTTTCTCACCCGTGTTTGTTTTTTATGACAGCAGATTAAAACCCGTTTCAAAGAAGTCTAAAGATTATTTTCAGGGTTTTAAAACGTACCTATCTGACAGCGGTTCCCACTGAAGCCCTCCTTACACACACACTGAAAGGATCCGATCTTATTTTGACAAGAGCCGTCATTCAGACAAGGCTGCGACAGGCACTCGTTGATCTCTGTCAAAAAAATAAACAAGTATTATTTGTTTTCTTTTCATGTGTTTTTGCGGAGGGGCTGCATGTGTCGATGCGTGCTACGGACCCTCACAAACGGGCGGCTGGCTCCAGTCTCCCTGAACGCCACAGGTGCTCTGAGTGGCTCTGGGCACGGACGTGAAGCCCGAGTGACAGACGTACACAGCAACGGAGCCCGGTGTTGTCGAGGAAACCTGGACCTTGGCGTGTTTGACGTGCGGGGGCGGCCCGCAGCCCAGCTCTGAAACGAACACACACGCCTGCTCATGATGGCTGCATGGTAACAGCAGCACAAAAACAGCTGCAGCTTAAAAGAGCTCATCACGCCGCAGGCAACTGAGGTGATTTCCATCAAGACTCCCTGTGTTTGCTCTGCTAAAAATACCTTCAGCATGTTGTTAGAGTGTGTAGACATGAATCACCCGCTCTAATCAGCTCGGACTTTATATAGCTGATGTATCTATATCTGGATATTTAGGGCCTCCAGTGTAGCAACACCGCTAAGATTATCTGTAGGAAAACTAGTATCTGTTGTCCGAGGCAGCACTGTGCAAATGTCAACATCATTCAGAGGTCAGGACATTGCTGCGTGGTGACATACGGTCTGCTCACCTGCAGAGGTTTGCACTGAGCTCCTGCTTATCTGACAGCGCCTGCCGCTGAACGCCTCGGTGCATTCACATTTATATTTGCCCAAGTAGTGAAAACATGTCCCGCCATTCAGGCAAGGACCGGAGGAGCAAGGGTCTGGTTTCCCTGAAAAAAAACAAAAAAAAAAACATACAGGAAATAATTTTATTTTGCAGTACTAGTTTTTAAACAGCAAATAAACATTTTCACTTTGCGTACATATTAAATACTTTAATAAAGGTTTTCTCAGGACAAGTTTTCACAAAAAGGAACAGAATTAATTAGGAACGCGAATTGCTTTGCAGCCTATTATGAGTTTTAAGAGTTCACATTACATCAAATTTAAGTTAGGGCCATTTTTTTATTACTTTTTTTAATCTTTACTAAGGTCAGTAAGCTGTGGATCATGAATTGAGTTTTATAATTTCTTAAAAGTTTAATTATAATCTGTCCAGTGGCTCGTGACAGATTTGACTGCATATGGTTACATTTTGAACAAAGATCTGTGCTCACAGTAAGAGTTGGGGGGTCAGTCTCAGCTACTGCCACCTCAAAGTTTAGATCATCAGCTGTAAAACTGAGAAACTTGTAGAAACGTTTGTGTTATTTTAAAGTTACGAATGATTACTTTCAGATTTATCCACTGATTCATGACAAGTGATTATTGTCTGCCTTCAACAAAAAATAAAACTCAGCTTCAAGTGTTTGAGTTGGCAGAATCTCTTCAGTTCAACAAACTTGCAGTTTTTTTTTTATATTTTCCTTTTTTGTTTAGTAGGTCACCAATATTTATTAAAATTTAAGGAACTTTGCACCAACTTTGATGTACTTTACCTGAGTATAATATTCTTATCCACTTTGTTTTACACCACCACATCTACATGATGTAATTTATATTCTTACCTCAAAAAGTCAGTAAATTAATGTTTTGTAGATTATTTCTTTGTTATAACAATAAATCCTATAACTGATTGGCAGCAGCTGGAGGTACCAGAAACTCAAAATAAGAGAAATAAAATAAAACTGCTTGATAGAGAAGATTTGGTTAATTTTTAATTTAAACAACCCTCATACTCAGCTCTACTGCTCATCCCACACATGCATGTTCCTTACAAATGTGGCACCATTTAAAAGAGAAATTAACAGACCAACAGTATAAGATTTATTACCAAGAAGCATTGTTACAGCAAAAATCTACCAAACACTAATTTACTAACTTTTTGTGCCAAGTTTAAATCATAACTTCAAAAAAGGAAGAACTGAAAATAATAATTCTGTTATGCTGCAGATGATCACAACACAAAACATTTGCATAATCATCTTTAAATACCTTTACAGCTCAGTGATTTGGTATTAAAATAAACAGACCTGCAAGAAAAGTCTGTGTGCTGCACACAAAATATTTGGAACGTGACATCAGGGCGACACTCACCCACTTCACAGTGTTTTCCAGTGAATCTGTAAGGACACACACATCTGTAACTTCCTGCCTCTTCCCTACACGAGCCTCCGTTGCGGCAGGGGTTAGAGGCACAGGTACTGAGTCTAACTGGAAAGAGACAGGAAAAAAAAAAAGGAATCATTGGAGCAGAAAGCGTTCTAGCTTTTAATCAAAATCAAAACGCATCCCTTCTGCTTCATTGCAATTCAAGTAATAATTCAGGGAAATAGCCCATAACTCATGCACAAGTACAAATTATCCTAAGCCTTTGAGCATCACAATATTTCAAGCAGCATTACAAGCGATGGCATGTTTCCTGGGGCATGACGAGCTGCTGTTGGGCTGCAGCATGAATCTGAAGGATGTTTGGATAATGTTAGAGTTAATGTTAGCTGCTCTGTCTTTTCATCAATGATTGTACCTTTTTCACAGTGGTTCCCCCAGAATCCATATCTGCACTCGCAGGTGTAGCCCCCGTCTCGTTCGTAGCAGTACCCCCCATTTAGACAGGGAGAGGAGTCGCAGACCGATTGGGGCTGTACTGAAAAACACATAAAAAGACTTGACTGTGTTCCACTGCACAGGGCAGCAGTAAGGCTCCTGAGTTTTACTCAAGGACGCAGACAAGCTCCAGGCTTTTAAAACAATAAATTATCCTTTTTGCTAGAATTAACTACAGCAGTATTTCAATGACATGGATCATTTGTAAACCTTCAAACACCATCTACAGTGGAAACTGCTAATGTGAGCTCATTTTAACTTTGCCAAAGTGCCTCAGTCTCTTACCATAGGGGTAAAAGTCCATCAGGTCGAGGTCAACTCCGGTATAACACGTGCACAAGTAGGTCCCTCCGTACTCCAAACACGGACTTCCATCAGGACACGGTCTGCTGTTACTGCACACTGTCTGAGTTACTTCTGAGTGAGAGGAACGGTGAGAAGCTGGTACACAAGCTCAGGGAAAACGTCTCTCAGGTGGAGACGTGTGCGATCTTACAGTGAGCCGTGCAGCAGCGTGCTCGTGAGACACCTGATAGGATTATAGAGTTCATACGCACCAAACTGACAGTAGGGTCCTGTGTAGCCTGTGGGGCATTCACAGGTTCCATTCATGTCCACACAGACGCCCCCGTTTTGGCAAAGACATTCCTCTGCAGGAACGGGGAAACAAATTAGGTTTTCACTCTTGAACCTAGAGTAACTTGGTACAAAAAGTCAGTAAATTAGTGTTTGGTAGATTATTTCTTTGTTATAACAATAAATCTTATACTGTTAGAAAGCCTGTTAATTTCTGTTTTAAATGGTGCCACATTTGTAAGGAACATGCATGTGTATGTGGGATGAGCAGTAGAGCTAAGTATGTGGGTTGTTCACATGAAAAATTAACCAAATCTTCTCTGTCAAACAGCTGATTTTACTGTTATTGACTCTTGTTTTAAGCTTCTGGTACCTCCAGGTGCTGCTGATCAGTTCTAAGATTTATTGTTACAACAAAGAAACAATCTACCAAACACTAATTTACTGACTTTTTCTAAGTACATAAACAGAAGATCTTATTGGTTAGCCTCAGCAGCACATTTTATTTACTACACAATAAACTATGTATTGATTTGTTGCCTTTTCCTTTTTTCCTGTAACGTTAACAGGATCAGAACATCCACTCCACGCAAACTGTAGGAATGTTTTTGTTTTCCTCTCCCGGATAATTGCAACAGAGGATCAAAGGATGTGGCTGTAACACGGCTAAGTGGCTCCACCTTTGAAGTCCCTGGAGCTCGGATGAACGGGGGGTGGGGGGGATTACATTTCTGATGATACGGGGCATATTTCGTGACCAAAAATGCCTGGCCCTGGAGGCATTTAATGGATTGTTAATTTAGCGAGAGCCCTTTTGATTGGCCACCTGTGCAGCGCGGACCCTTTGATCTGGGAGCCTGATTAGGCACTTCTGAGTCCCGCTACCTTCTCTTCCTTCGAGGATCTGTGCTTCTTTTTTCCGCTACGCTTTCCAAGTGAGCCGGGCAGGAAAGTATTTGGGAGATTTAAGAGAGCCTATATAAGCACTGAGAGTTATTTCAGCTTAAGGGTGAGAAGTAGCATGCATTTATAACAGCTCAAATACTATTAAAGAGCTTTTTTTTTTCTTGGGACTGCTATCAGTAAGTAACAGTAAATAATCATGGAAGCCTGAAAAAGCTTCACTGATGGAGTCATTTCCTTTAACAAGTATAGAAGGGCACATATTATAAATACAAAATAAAAACTTAATATGGATTCAACATATTTTGGGTGCATTTGCAAGCAGAAGCTGAGCTTTAAACGCTAGTATGATGCCATGGCTAACTTCCAAAGAAGCAAGTGTGGAAGCGTGCACATTTTACTAGCTCAGTCTGAAGAAACGAGCTGAATACCAAAACAAGGCTTCAGCTCGTAAAGAAGCCTTTTTAAGTCTAGACAAAGCACTTCCTCTTGTTGGTAAACTAATAAAATCCGCTGTAAAACAATTATTCACAGGATCCAGCCACCGGTTCTTGTTGTAAACTGGGTGAGGCCGTGTCAGTTTTGATAATTACAATAATCCATCATTACAGCAACTTCTTCCAGGGCAGAGTTCCAAATTCCTGTGGGATAGCAGCACTCGTCTTCAAATACCACAGTCTGCTCTCTACCTGCCCAGCTGCCTGCAGTTAGCGTCGGTGAACTAAAACCCTCACGCTCGTCACCGCAGCTGACAGGTCCTCACTCCTGAGCTACTGTAGGTGTGTTTACGCACATGTAAACATGTCGTGCTCTAAAAGCTTTATGTCAGATATTACGACAAAGCTTGTTCTTGTGTTACCTGTTTGATTCAGTGCCTCTGAGGAATTCATCTGCTGTATCATCAACTCTGAGAGAGGAAGGAAGAGAATACTGTTTAGCTGCTTCATACAATCAAACGGCTAAGTTTAATGATACTTTCATTAACTTGTGTTCACATTTAAAATGCTTTTGCATTTTGCTTATAGGAGGTGACTGCATTTAGAATTAAATGCTACCATTTGGAATGGAGATAAATTGGATTGTATCGCAGCACTAAAAACTCAACATTGTATTCAGACTTTACATCTTGAACATAAAGGTCTGAGTCAGACAAACTCTAAATTATCTGCACAGCTAGAGCCCAGGTTCCTAATGTCAACAATGAATCTAGAGGAATTTCAGCACGTTAGAGGTAAAAACACAAATCTTTGATTTCTGTGATTGCATCACAAACCTTCATTTTACTGTCTGTTCAGAGACTTATCTGAGCTGCTCAGTCTGTGTCAAGAACTACAGACTTCCATTCACAGATGATAGTTTAGAGTAAACTAATAGTGAACTGAAACTAAAAATCGTATAATTTCAGACCCAAGTTGTTCAATGGTCTGGTGTTGAAAAAGTGGCAAAGTTCCACCTCAATAATTTAAAGGTTTGCTGCCTTTAAGGTTTTTTTCTTTTATGTGGGACATCTGGGTATTTTTCCTTAAGAAAACACAATGTTTGCAGAGAGAACGAGACAAAGTAACTTGTTAGACACTTCATTGCTCTTAATGTCAGAACACGTGAGGAATAAATGAAAACATTTCAAAGTGAAATAAACTGTTTACTAGGAAACTGTTGCAAACCTGAAGTGCAAGAATAACCTGTGTCTAAATTAATTTAGACTGATGAGATGAAATATAAAATATCTTATGCTTAACTTGCCAATTTATCTCCTGATTTGGGATTATCTTATTTTTGGAGATATCTTGAAATAAAGGAATAAATTATTATTTAAACAATAAAAAACTATTTCAATTGATTATACAACTAAAAGTCTTAAACAACTACAAAACATTTAATGAACCTCTTACACACATATTTCGTTAGCTGTAATGAAAGAAAGCATGACTGAATAATAAAATGAGGTAACAAAAGGTTTCACGGTTTTAAAACGTGACAAACCGAAAGGCCCACAGGCCAAATGTGGCCCACCACAGCACTGTATGTGGCCCATGAGCACTTCAAAGATGGATTAACATCTTAAAATAAGCTGTTTTAAAGCCAGCATTGATCATAAGCTACATCTCCTATAATGCATGTTGATTATTTTACCTGTGAAATGGTGGAGCTGCAAAGGGTTCAAAAGTAGTTGACAGACGGTAAAATTCACTTTGTAAAATCTACATTTAGCTCCATTTTTACCAACTGCTTTTGATGCAGCCCAGTTGTACTGGGAAGTGGGAATTTCCCACTTACAAGTTGTTACTTTAAACTGGAACACCCCACCAGTGGGAATTCCCTGTCAGAAAGTGGGAGGGTTCAGAATTCAAGATGGCAGCTACTCATCACAACTCAACATTGAGTAAAACTTTAGTACTTTTACTTTTAATAGTATTTCTGTATTTTTTATTTCACATTTAGTCAGTCGTACACATAGTACCTTTCAGTGTTTATAAGAGGACGTGTTAAAACACTGTTTATATGTAGGAAATACCAGGTAGAGCTCAGTTACTGTTTGTTAGCAATGCTCAGTTGTACAGTATATATATGTGATGTTTCAAGTTTACAGTAGTCAAAGTTAAATATGAAACTTTAAAGTTAAGTACAAATGGCCCTTTGAGGACCACATGTGGCCCTCAGTGAATATGAGTTTGATATCGTTGCTTTAAACTTTATCAGGAGGTAAGTGAGTTTAGCTCCATAGATAAACCTTCAGCATTCAGTGCTGTAGCAACGAGTTACCTGTTTCACAGAACGTTCCAGAGAAGGTAGCAGGACACACGCAGGTGAAGCCGTCCACCTGATCGATGCACTCTCCTCCACTCAGGCAGGGCTGAGACTCACATTCGTTTATATCTGAAGGATCCGCAAAAAGATTTATTACAAGACAAGTTGAGAGGCTGTTGTCTAAAAAGCTGAGGTGGATTAGAAGGAATGAACTTGTGAAATCTTAGAGTTTCATTGAGCAGGTGTTTGGGATTAAAAATAATCTGGTTTCGTGGAGAAGTGAGGACTCATACACTTGATACAGCCTGATAGTTTAACTTCTGGCTGGATTTAAGTTTAATTAAAAAATCACTCAGAAAAAAATGGATTAAAAAAGAGCTTTTAAAGTTTGCTGAAACAATGTATGACTCAAGAAAAAAATAAAATAAACAGAGACGTTCTAAAACTAATTCAAATGGAACCAATTTTTCTAGAAAACCAGGAAATGCGTTGACAGAAACATCTGGTTAAAGACTGAGTTTAATGTAAAAAACATTGAAAATAATTCCATCTGCAGCGGAGAGGCTGCTCACCTGTCTCACACAGGACACCAGTGTAACCAGGCTCACACACACAGGTGAAGTTACCAACGCCCTGCACACACGACGCGTTGTTCAGACATGGCCTGGCCTCACACTCGTCGATGTCTGCAACACACACACACACACACACAGAGTATTTACTCAGCTGATCATTATATCCGCCACACAACTCCCCTCATTCTGAAAGTATGTGCTGCTGGCTGTGAAGGTATTTGGATGAAGGTCTTCAGAAGAATTTGGGTATTTCTAGAGGCAGACACCTCAATATTCAGATAAAAGTTGCCTTTTCTTAATTAAATGTTTAAACACTTAAAATATCGGAAAGTAAATAAAATACGATTAAAAGATAATTAGAAGATGAAATTATTCTTACATTATATCATCAATTATAAAGACCTCTGCTTTTACTGGTTATGAAGTTGCACCCAGTTTCAAAGAAAGAATCACAATCGTTCAAACATCTGGTTTCTATATCTGTTAGGGTCAGAAGTTTACATCCACTCATGAGCATGAATGTTTTTTATATTTTCAGGATTAAAAGGATGTATTCAGATTATACAACTTTAATGGTTTTTATAAACCCTAACCTTCTCCCTCAGACACACTGTGGTTCTCACTGCCAACCTCCTGACATAGGTCTGACTGATGTTTCTCAACTCTTCTTGGTAGAACTGGTAGAGTTCATTAAAACTGATTACTGATTCAGCACAATCTGCAAATTGTCACTAGTGTTGAGATCTTGGCTTTAGGAAGACCATTTCAGCATTAGCATTAGGTACTTTTACACTTATACTTGGTAAAAAGCTTGAGTTGAAACATTAAAACAAGCTTTAGCATTAAGCCCTCTGAATGCTCCAACTGACCTGCTGAAATCGACCTGTCATGGAAAACAATACTGTCCGGTTGTCTTAAACATCACAGAAAGCCAACACTTCAAGTTAAACTTTTTGCAGGCCTCAATTACTCATGTGTAGGACCATATATAAACCATTTCTTTGTTACAAGTGGACTCACTCTTTAACAAATAAATAAAAATTAAAGAA
>JARVJO010071342.1:0-17171 GCA_031762555.1 Cynodonichthys magdalenae | reverse complement strand
CCCTTTCACGCAACGTTGGTTTTTATACATCCCGACGTGTGCGCAGAACCTGGCGCACGCAACTTTTTTATGCGTACATACACACCGTTCATACATGAGGCCCCAGATCCCGAAACAGCTCGTTCCTCAGCTTCAGAGCTGTGATAAGACTCCCTAAGACCGATTACCACTGATACCTGAACTTTTTGCTTCTCCTTAGACGCGGTGTTCGCGTTCCAGCTACGTAACCCGGTCCACAATGGCCACGCCCTGCTCATGCAAGACACCAAGCGGCGTCTGCTGGATCGAGGATACAAGAACCCCGTCCTCCTCCTCCATCCGCTTGGCGGCTGGACCAAAGATGACGACGTGCCTCTGCAGTGGAGGATGAGGCAGCACGCCGCCGTCCTGGAGGAGGGGGTCCTGGACCCGGCCAACACCATCGTCGCCATCTTTCCCTCGCCCATGATGTACGCTGGTCCAACGGAGGTAACGGGTCACTCAAAAGACACCATCAGGTGGGAGAAACCACACGTGACGGAAAATCAACTTTGTCTTCCAGGTCCAGTGGCACTGCAGAGCGAGAATGATCGCCGGATCAAATTTTTACATCGTTGGCCGCGACCCGGCAGGCATGCCTCATCCTGAAACCAAGCAGGACTTGTACGATCCCACCCACGGAGGGAAAGTTCTCACCATGGCCCCGGGTCTCACCTCGGTGGAAATCATTCCCTTCAGGGTCGCTGCTTACAACAAAACTAAGAAAGCTATGGACTTCTACAGCCCAGAGCGGTGAGTGAATAAAAAAAAAAAGTCAGTTATTTCACTTGTTTATTTATTTATATCTGAGCTAATCATTCCTAACTTTGTCTTTTTCCATTACATGCTGCAAAATTCTTCTCTCTCTTAGCCAAGCTGAGTTTGAGTTCATCTCTGGAACCAAGATGAGGAACTTGGCTCGGGGCGGAGAGAACCCTCCCGACGGGTTCATGGCCCCAAAGGCCTGGAAGGTCCTGGTTGAGTACTACTCCTCCCTTCAGAACAACAACTAATCAACAGCGTGCGACAGCTTACTGTGAAATAATAAAAGTTTTTTTAAAGGGGATAGATTTTATACATGTTTTACTTCTGGAGTGCTCTAGGTGGGACTGACTGATTTCTAAAAACAAAAATAGATGAGTCACTCTGGTTTTGGTGGGTCAGCGTGGGATGGGTCTTGTGTTGGATTCAAAGGATACAGTTCTAAAGAAGAAAAAGCTTTTATTACATCTGTATAAAATAATTATTTTATAAATCTTTTATCTTTTTAATGACATATTAACTTAAGCTTTGTATTTTAATAAATTAAAGGTAACTTGATATTCTTTTTTTTTTTTTTTACTTATGTTTTACAATTTTAGGAGCACATTCCAAGAGAAAGAAATCACTTTTGATATTAACACTTGGACAAACACTAGTGTATGTCAGATTTACAGCAATTAAACAAATATATTATTGTACCTCAAGTTATGTGTATAACCTGTCACATAATAGTTTTGTAACTGCAAACGGTGCCTCTGTATTCAATTTATGCCTGGTTTTATAAAGTGCCTTTCTCTGACATGACATCCTCAAACTGAATTCCTTTCTGGTGTTTGACTGAAATGTCTGAGAATTGTTTGGTATCATGAAGTGGGCCGGTGTATTCATGCAATGCTGTTTTAGAGAGATGAAATCCAGTAATAAAAAGAAATCATCTGCTGCTATGAATCATTGTGGGGAATTGTTGGAATCATAAACGACACAGTTTTTTTTGATTCGCCTGTGTGCGACATTAGTTTTTTATTAAAGTTTGCTCAAAGTACATACTGTTACAGTTCGAATAAAGGTCGACTGAAATGTGTGGCAACTGAAGGTTGTGGAGTCAAAAAGCACAATGCTCCCACCTGGTGGTACAGTCTGGTATTAAAAAAATTATAAGAAACAACAAAATTTTCAATTATGTTTGTACTGATCGAATTAGTTTTAATCCATAGTGCAATTATTTTGTTGCTTGATAACTGAACAATCAGAATTTGTAAATGAATGCAGCATCTGTAATTGTTATTTTACACGCATTTGACTTCCCCTTTGAGGTCTGTAATAAGAAATCTTGGAAAATTGCGCCTAAAAGTAAAATTCAGATGACTGAGGGAACTTAAAAATGCTGAATATTATTCTCTGTTCATTGAGCCCGATGATAATCTCATTTCTATGAGAGGACTGTCCCTCCATCAGAAGACCCAGCCTCTCCTATTTAGCTTTACATAGGATCAGATAATTTAATCTGCAATGTTCCAGGTAACCCTTTTTACCTGTTCCAGGTAGTCTGCTGAACTCTGCCCTCAGTGCATTACAAGTTTCCAAGCACGATCTCCATTGTGTAATGTGATTCTTTTATATCTCTTGGCACACACCCAGCATCACGGTGGCTCAGCTGTTGCCTCCCTGCAAGAAGATCGCCGGATTGACTGGGGACCTTTCTGGGTTTAGTTTGTTCTCTCCATGCATGGGTGGGTTTTCTCTGGGTACTCCGGTTTCCTACCACAGTCCAAAAACATGAATGTTAGGCTCGGTGTGAGTGAGAGTGAATGTTTTTATCTCTGTGGCCCTGTGATGGATTTGTAACCAGTCCAGGGTGTACCCCACCCCTTGCTCATTGACTGCTGGACATGGACACAAGTGACCCTCATGACCCTGAAAGGAAGAAGAGAGTAAAATGCGATGGATGGATGCAACAGCAGAGAGGTTACAGACCAGTGGTGCCTCCAGAAATATTCTAATGGGATGGCCAAGTGGGGATCACTAAAAATCCTAAGGTGGCACACAAAAAGCAAAAGCCAGAACACGACTTCAGGAGATTTGTTTTGTTATATATACAGTAATCTGGGAGTTAAATAATCACCTTTTTTATACATAGGTCAATTTTAAGATTTAATAGCTAGGATAAATTTAAAACATCCACCAAGCACAAGTTTGGGACTCACCAATTCTTTTAAGGGTGGCCATTGCCACCCCCCCAATCTCCCCCTTGTGGGCACCCCAGATGTAGACCACAGCTGTGCATGTACATGGGGTTCAAGTTTGCTTCATTGTCAACTGCAAAGACCAACTTTATAGGTTTACTTGGAATTTGGATTATGAGTGTTATTTATTTTTTTATTTTTCATACATTTTGTGAGTTCTTAAAGATGTACAGTAGGGTAAAATAATAACATAATGCATCTAGTTTGTATCATGTCAGCAAATTCAAATGTGCATCTCAAGTCAAACTATACACACATTTTGAGTTAATTTATTGTTATTTTTAAATTGTAAATACTAGAGTTTTTTTTTTTTAGTTTTTTTCTTTTATAAATGACTTCCAAATAGCTGTTTCTAGAAAAATTAGCAACAAATACACAAAAGAAAAATGCTTCCCAATTGTTTTAAAATACACGCAGGGGAACTTAGCCTTTCTGTGCATATATGTAAGGTGAAATATTTCCATTTTGGTTCATATACAGTAGCACAACTTTACAATAAATACACCTTATTTGAACCCTTACATAAACAACTTATGGGTGTGCAACGACAGTAGTGGTCGTCCATTGCATATTTTACTACAACTGTCAAAAGAAATGAAACTGTAGTCAAAACTTAGTTTTAAAAATAGCAACATTTGTTTTGCCTATTAAGAATGTTTATATGTTTAAAGCAATAATATTCAATGTCACAAGTCTCTGACGCTATTATATGTGTGACAGAAGCTGAAAAAGATTAGGAACCACTGTTCTGCAGTTTAAAATGACAGTTAAAACCACGAAAAGTGACATTATGTTGGAAACTTCCCTAATTACAGTCACACGTGACCAGTTTGACAGAAGGGAACCGTTTCGTGCAGACACACTTTATCCTTCCGCCAGAAGCACGCGAGAACAAGTTTTTTTTTTGTTTTAAAATAACTATAAATATGACTTTTTGGTTATCCGCATCTAATATTAATAGTTGAACTCCTGTTTGTTAATTTTGAGCCCGCTGGTTTTAGTTAATTGCCGGAACTATATACAGTAACGGCGGAGGAATATCTGTTGTAAAATCCCAGCCTGCTCTAGCTTCTTTTTTTCCTTCGGTTGGAGGCCATGACGGGAGCCTGAGAGTTCATCTGGAGCCAGAAAAGAAGATGATTCCCCGGGACGAAACTGTCAAATCAGCCCGTGCAGACTTCTGATCTTTGTATAATCTATATACAGCCTAGGTGGAGTCTGTCACTTTTTGTTGTTACTTTTTATTCTTTTCAAATGTGTTCTTGGCAATCAGTCGATGACAATGTTGAATTGTTAGGAGGTTTTTGGATCGAAAAAGGAGGCTAGCACGGCTAATGCTACGTCTTATTAGAGACTGGGTTCTGGAGAGCCGGTGAGTTCTCGCTAACCAACCTTTCGCTGTCAATTGTGACAGCCGTCTTTGAGCCACCGCTTCGTCCGACATCTTAAAAGCCGCTCGGAAGTTTGCTGCATGTATTTTATTTGGGGGAGTTCTTGGCGAAACGAGTCGCAGGATTGGGGAAAGTCGGGCCTGCGCGGAGGAGGAGCAGAGCAAGGCCCGTCTTTATGATCCAGAGAAAGCCTTTTCTAATCCTACATCTACCGACAGCCACTGCTAGCTCTGCGGGCTAGCACGCGTCTCTGCGAGGGACCTGCAAAAGACTACGAAACGTACTCTGGGAAAGCGAGAGGGAAAGGAAAAAAAAACTCATTCGTTTTCACCGTTTATCCCATATGGCTACAATGACTGCGAAAATAAAGGAAATTGTCAGTCGGAACAAAAGGAGGTACCAGGAGGATGGTTTCGACTTGGACTTAACATGTATCCTTCCGTGTGGTTTTTTTTCTTGTTTTCTTTTTCTTTTTTTTTTTTTTTTTTTTTTTTTTTTTGGACCAGCTTTTCATGTCATGGTTTCATCGATCAGTCAGTGGAACTTGATCCAGAAATGTCAGCGGACGTGAGGTTGGTCGGCGTGTTTGAAAGATGGTGGATCTGTCAAACCAGCAGGCAGAAATGTCACAGTCGTATAAGTAACAGTGCTAACAGATGCTTAAAAGTGGGCACTAGTGCATGTGATTTACCATGGACAGGTCATTTAATTTGCACACTATTCATCCTGTAGTAAACTATTAGGAAATTATTAGTTGTATGTTTTGTATGTTAAGTCTCCAAAGTAAGACTTTTCCTATTAGCCAAATATTGAGAGGTTGAGTGATTTCAATAAACCTACATTTTAAAATGTATAATAACTAAATGTGTAACTTGACAGATAGTAAGATCTGCCATTCCAGGTCACTGCAGCCTTAATATTCTCATTTGGTTGTGGTTGACCTGATTCATACTTTTATATTCCTGAGACTAAAGATGGAGGCTTATGCCTATTTAGCTGGTGATGAACTAGATCAGCAACTGATGTGGTGTTCAGTGGCCAACTGAATGCATAATTTAATGTGTAACAGTGCTGAGACCAGGTCATGGTGGGTGAAGTTGGGGTGGACATGTCCTGCCAACACACACTTTTGACTCCTGTGATTAAAATGTATATTTCGTCAATTAGTAACTGAGCCAGTTTGGGTTGAAATAATGTGCGTTTTATTAGCTTTTTTTTTTTTTTTTTTTAAACGAGTATGTAAAGCAAATGCACAAATCACATTTTGAGTTATTTTCGCAGTAAAAATATATTTGGGTTAACTTAAAGACATTTTCTAGGTCGTTTTTGACCAAATTTTAAATCTGAAACTAAAATTAAATGGGGAAGTGTTCAGCAGATTAATCACATGCAGTCCTATAAGCTGCATGCAACCAAAAATAATAAAACTATTCCTTTAGGTACTATGTTAACTGGAGAAGGCACTTTCCTAAAATAAAGGTTTCCGCTCTGTCTATATGTAGATTGTACCTTCAGCTGTGATCGTGCATCACAGTAATTGGTCAAAGGTTTTTCACCTGGGTTTTAAAATGTGGTAAATCTAAAGTTATGTTTGCTTCTTTTGGTGGCAGAACTCTGTGGTGCACCTCCTAACCCCCATGCAGGTGTTAAAGGCTCCACTTAAAAGGGATTTCTGCCTTTGGCTTGAGGTCTTCTCCTGATTAGACACGAGCCCTTTTCAAATTCGCTTGTTTTATCATTTTTGGCATGGTGTCTGAAAACAATACGGTCTCTCTTGCAGTTATGTAATGCAGTATCATGGTTCTGAGAATTGCCCTTAAAATAGAGTAACCAGTGATCTTGTAACAGTGTCTCAGTGCTCTCGCCGTCGCTCTCCCATACCCTCTCAACCCACCACCTCTCCATTTTTTATTTATTTATTTTTCTCTTTTTCTTACTACTCCCCACTCTTAATTCTCCCTCCCTCAGATTGCCCCCTTTCCTGTGCTCTCCTCCATTCCTGTCCTCTCCACCTCCTCCTCACTCTTTGCTGGTTCCAACTCTCACCTCCCGTCCTTTTTTTAACTCAAAGTTTTGGATTTAGTGTATGTAGAGCTCAGGCAAGGATTGCTGTACAGAAAAGACATGCCTAAAGCGGCTTATTCTGTTCCCCACCTTACTGGAGCTTCTATCAGGGGTCCAACATGCATTTTTGTCCCAGCTGCAGAGCTGAAGCTCTCCAGGGAGTTTTTCTGATTTCTTTTTGAACACCAACTGTTAAAGTTTTGCTCAAATATTTGTATTTGGCTATTAGTGAGGTAGATAATGTTCAAGATTATGGCACACTACTAGACACCTTTGTTGAGACTTATGGAAGTAGCTTGCTATTATGGATTTGCTGTAAGGGTTGTTGAATTCATCCACTACTTGCAACATTATGGGATTTTGGTATTTGCTTTCACTTAGTGTTTAAAATATTTTTTTAATCTAAATGTGTTTTAAAATTGCAATAATCTTGTATTCACTTTTGTCTTACAGTAGACTCGTTTTGGATTCTAGCATTTCTTTTACAATGTGCAGGCTGATTAGAACATTTTTGTGTGTGTATGCTGGGTGTACCATGAAAAGGACTGTCCTTGTATTTTTTTTCTCTATTTTCATGTGCAGGTACATGTACACTAGCATGTGTCCTGATGTTTTTTTTCCCCTCAAAGTGTCAGATGCATGCGTCAAATTTCTGTACAGTTTAAAAAGCGATTTTGGACTGTAAGAAAAAATGTTTAAACTTGTCCCAAAATGGGCACAGACGCATCTAATTAGAAACCTTCAGCTTCTCTATTTTTGACACTGTGACACAGGAAGCGTAAGAAAAGGTTGCCCTTTAGTCAGTGGTTTTAACGTGTGAAATCCTACAGATTATGATGATGAGCAGACTTCAGTTGCAGGTAGGCGTTGCAGTCAAGCCTTGAAGACATGCATGCCAACCAAATTATTCTCTTCGCTTCTGCATGACGCTGATGTTTGCCTTTAAAATTTTTGTGTGTCACCTTGGAATTGGTTGCATTTTTTATTTATTTATTTTTTCCCCTGTGCTGTAGTATACTGAAATGTAGAGCCCCATCCAGTGATGAAAAGCAGACGAAGTGGTGCAGAAAACTTCTCAATGCTGAGAACTTCTCTAACCTTTTAATTTTTTTTACCTGACCCGTAGGATGATCTAATGCTCACATTTAGTCTTGCAGACATTCAAATTAGTCCTGACTGACCTCAAAAGAGATAAGCAAGCGTCCCAATAACTTCAGATTCTAAAAATACATGTAGGTGACAGGTAGTGGTGCACCAATTGCCGTTTTCTGGCCAATGACCAATCTTTAAAAAGTCTGATCTGCCAATTTTGATTTTGATATTGTCAGATGTTATAAGGTCACAATCCACCTTCAGTGATCCAATCTTATATTGTGGAAAAACATTGAACAATACCCTTGAAATAATACAAACCTATTTTAACGAAACATTAGGTAGTGCTTACAAGTGAGCAGAAGGGGACAGTAGCTGATTTTCAAACTATTGTAGAGGAACTTGAGACAGACTTTTTCTATGGATCTTATCCGAGTACCGGACGATCTCCCAAAATTAAGGAATTCAGTGTACCCCTAGTGACAGGTCAAGAAGTGGAGACTCCTTGTGCACTCACATGTTGGCCCGTGACTCCTGTCTTTTCTGCTTTCTTCTCATGGTTGTAGCCACCTGTCAGGTCAAGTAAACGTGCATATTTAGCTACAAAATTGTATGAAAACAAGGGGTGCACTAATCGTAGTTTTCAGGCCGAACACCGCTTTTTTTTTTTTTTTTTTTTTTTTTTTTTTTTTTTTTTTTAAAACAGTGACCAGGCAATTGTGATTTTGGACGATACCATTTTTTTTTTACATAACTGACACTGTCAGGTGTTATAAGGCCACAATACACCGTCACTGTTTCAATCCTATTTTACTGAAAAACATTGAACAATACCCTTACAACAATACAAACTTATTTTAACTGGACATTAAGTAGTGTTCACAGCAGAGACAAGTGGGCTTTTAGACCTTTTGTGGGGGTAGATGAGATCTACCTTTATCTTAGTACTGGCCGATCTCCCAAAATTAAGAAAATCTGTACATCCCTAGTGACAGGTCAAGGAGCAGAGACTCCTTGTTCACCCACATGCGGGCCAGTGACTTGTCTTCTCTGCATGCTTTTCACTGTTGGTCATCTATCAGGACAAGCAAACACGTCCATATTTTGCTACAAAATTTTTTAAAAACTGCTTTTCCCCTTTTCATTTAAGTAAGTTTCTAGATGTTTTTATAGTTGCACCTTCATTCTGGTTTCCACAAACATGCACAGTGTGCGTTTCCTTGACCCCCCAACTGAACAGATATCTACCCAAACATCATTGCAATGGGCTTTCCAGCAGAGAGGCTTGAAGGCGTGTACAGAAACAATATAGACGATGTAGTACGGTGAGTGGCGTCTGCAGAAGATATAAAAGAGAGGCACTTCCTTTCGGAATATTTGTGTTTGGCGACTTGATCCAATTTGAAAGCAATAACGCTCGCTCTTTCTTTCTTTCCTGCCTGCAGGTTTTTGGATTCAAAGCATAAAAACCATTACAAAATATACAACCTGTAAGTGTTCCACATACTGTCTGTATCTGATCTGGCTTTTGTTTACTTACCAACTTCCTCTGTTTGATGGCTAACTGGAGTTTTTTCTTCCCATTTCAGCTGCGCAGAAAGACACTACGATGCTGCCAAATTTAACTGCAGAGGTATGTTGCTTTTATAGTATTTTTTTATTAGAGAAAATAAAAATTAGTCCTAAAAAGCCAAACTGTGTACACTTAAAAGCCAAAACAGTAAAAAAATTCTCCAACTGTTTGTCATTTGCTCTTTTATTCTTTTGCTGACCTGTTTATGATGTGCTCCCCATCCCCTCGTCTCTTCATCTGTCTTTACAACTCTGCGTGGGCCTGCGTCCCGTCACGCATCAGTTGCACAGTACCCCTTTGAAGACCACAACCCCCCTCAGCTGGAGCTGATTAAGCCGTTTTGTGAAGACCTGGACCAGTGGCTCAGCGAGGACGACAATCATGTGGCGGCCATTCACTGTAAAGCCGGGAAGGGCCGCACCGGAGTAATGATCTGCGCTTATCTCCTCCATCGCAAAAAATTTCCAGAGGCCCAAGAGGCACTTGACTTTTATGGTGAAGTTAGGACAAGGGATAAGAAGGTAAGATGTGAAACCAAATGTTTAAACAATTTTGTTAAACTTTTAAACTCAAACGTCTTTGTCATAACATGTTTTGCAGGGAGTCACAATCCCGAGCCAGCGCCGATACGTCCATTACTACAACTACCTACTGAAGAAAGGGCTGGACTACAAGCCGGTGGCGCTGCTATTCCACAAAATGGTGTTCGAAACGCTCCCCATGTTTAGCGGAGGCACCTGCAGTGAGTAGCATCTATGTTCAAATTCAGCTCCGAACTAGGCTCGTAGGCACGCACGCTGCTGTCGGACGTGTGGCACACAGTGGGTCATCAGATGTACAACAAGTGTATCAGTGCCATAAAACTCAATAAACTGTGGCTGAATTGTTAATTGATTGACAAGGACAGCTTTTTTTATTGATTAAGTTCTCTTAGCTGCTCACCTGAAGGTTGACACATACACCAAAAAAACAAAAAACGCACTGTCTGATATTTGAAAATTTAGATGAAAGAATAATTTGCACAAAGTATGTCACACTTAATGATAGAGGAACATTCACACTTAACCAGGAAGTCACCAGAAGTCTAAAGAGGAATTAAAAATCTTGGTCAGTGATTTTGTTTTGCATACAGTCACACCACAGTCAGGATTTAATTACTTTTTTTGTCCTGTTTCGAGGGAATTATGCTGCAAAATGTCCCTTGACATTTACAATAGTGATTTGAAGTGAAATAAAAACAATAACAAATACACTTTTTTTAGGTCTTCCAGTAGAAATGCTTCATAGCTTCTGTTTGGACATCTTTGTGCCTTAATACAACTTTATGGATTCAATTTGGGGGGGGGGGTCCAAACAATTCTGCATATCTGCCTAAATGTGAGTCACAGGGTTGTGTGACTCTTCCTGTATCTATATTTGTCAGTTTTCAAGCTGACAGTCATGAAAAGAACCTCTTCCTTCTCCATGTCTGTAGCTTTTCTCGCCTTAACACTAGAATGTGCTCAGCGGCCCTGACTTTATTGATCCTTCTCTTTTCTACTAAAAAATATAAAATAAAGGCCCTATTCTGAGTGACATCTTTTTCACACGTGCACAGGTTTATTTTTTTCTCCTCCACAACTTTAGATTTTTAGCTTGAGTAAAAAGTGGAGTTTGATGCTCCTGCTACAAATAACATCAGAGACAAATTCAAAGATATTAGGATGTTTTTGTTGTCTTTTGGTTTTTCAGCTCAGTTTTGTTCCTCTCCCACTGCCTGATTGTCAGAGAGGCACACACCTGAAATGCTGCGCACTCAGTGTTGATTAAAAGAAGCTATGTAGATGCAAATACCTGTTAATATTTGTGTAGAGCTCTTGTGTTCATGCCTGCTGTGCCGTCAAGCCCCTGACAGGCCAGCCCAGGCCTTCTTGTGACAGTTTCCTTCTTTCTCTCTAAGGGGACAGTACCGTTAAAAACAGGAGTGAGCCGACCCCTCAGGGCTTCAAGAAAGGGAATTGGCATTGGGGTAAATGAGCCTTTCATCCATTTTTTAAAATTTTTTTTTATTACCTATTTTGCTTTTATACGGCCCCGGAGATCCACCAGGCAGGAGCGGCTTCTAAGGTAGACACGTCGCCTGGCAGGATAGGTAGAGCTTAAGAGGCAGATGAAGTCATCTCCAGCACCACCCCCCACCCTGACGGGAAATACAAGAGTGTTAAAATTGTCCCAGAGGCAACAAGTTGTGCTGGTCTGAGGCCGAGCACATCGGTCTATCAGAATAGGGTCATGTTTCTCTGGCTTTTGGTCTCTTTGGGTGTAACAGTTTGTGGTCTGTTACTTAACCTGCCTCCTCTTTAATTGATCTAAAAGTTGTCACTTTCTGTTGGACTTCATCAAGTGGGGGGAGGTGGTGGTGTGCTTTGCTGTGTCTTCGTCCAGCTCTCGTATTAAACAACTTTTAAAATCCCTTCTTGATTCCGTCCCTGCTCCCACGTCCCTCACCTTTTTTTTTTTTGGTCCCCCGTTTGCCCCCCCCCCCCCCCCCACCACCACCAAAAAAAAAAACGAATCTTACAATCTCGCCCCTCATGTCTGTGCTGTGTCGACACGTTTTTTTTTTTTCCCTCTTTGCAGATCCGCAGTTTGTGGTCTACCAACTCAAAGTGAAAATTCACACCTCAAACCCAGCTCATACGCGACGCGAGGACAAGCACATGATTTTTGAATTCCCCCAGCCGCTGCCAGTGTGCGGAGACATCAAAGTGGAGTTCTTCCATAAACAGAATAAGATGCTGAAGAAGGTAAGTGTGCAGCTTTCATTGTTTTTTTTTTTTTTAATAGTTCTGTGTGCTAAATAAAAATACTTTTTTTGCAATTATGTTTTACAAACATAATTAGTCACAAACATCTTTTTTAGGCATGAGTGTATGGTTCAATGTACTTTTCAATTTTTGTGTTTTTGTTAAATTACAATGGCTACATGTTTACTTTGTTAAAAATAATGAGGGACTCTTACAGTAGACATTGCTGTTAAATTGTTCTTTGTTTTGAGGTTTTCTTTAAATACAATAGTGGGTCATTCCAGTTTGATAAAGGGTTTTACAACTATCTAGCAGTGTAGAAATGTTTTATTTACAAATTAATTAAAAATTAACCGAAGACTTGTCCATCCTATATAACAAAATGGCTAAAGTGAATTTTGCATGATATGTCCCCTTTTTAAATATAAAAAATCTATTTACATGAAGAATTACATCTTTACTATAAACAGACTTAAAGTGTAACTAAATGCAAAACCTTTTTTTTTTCCCAAGATTTTACTAAATTGTGCCTTTTAGTATTAATATTTTTGTGCAAATTTTGATATTGTAAATTTGTTTAATTCTGCAATATTTTGTCTCAAACTGTCTCAGAGCTGCCCTCTATGGGTTGAATGATGGCTAATGCAGTTGAATTTTTCTATTGGTTGAAACAGTACATGCTTAAGTCACAAATCCTGTGTTCGGGTTTAAAAGCCTTTCATTCAGACAAGCACTTGCAGCTAGTCACTCAGGAGTTTGAACAGTGAGCACTGTGATGAAATTTTGTTACTGCTTGTCAGCAATGACACACACATTGCCTCGGCAGCACCAGCTTCATGTCGCTGATTCAGCACCTTCAGCCAGCGGCTCGATCCAATACCGCTCAGACTTGCTGGGCTCCACAAAGCCTCCCTCAACCTTGGGTGAGGAGGCACGTGGAAAAAAAATCTGTACTTGGTCCATCTATGTGTTTTAATGGAGAAGCTGGTTGGTTCCCCACACAGACGCGTTCAGAAGTGAAGCAGGCAGAGGGAGGAAAAGAAAAAAGAAAAACAGCCACGTTTAAAGAGCAGCGCGACGCATCGACATATAAAAAAATAAACTGAATTAACTTACTTTAATAATCTTCTTTGTTGTTCAACATTTTTTTTAAGTTACTACAAAGTTGGGCATCCTTTGTTTATTCCTACCAGTGGGGCGATTCGGTTTATCATTGCTGAAGCTTCAGGTAATGGCTAAAGGGTGATTCCACCTAATTTTTCACTACCTTAAGCTTCTTAATCTGCTCTAGTTTGAAAACTAAAAAACTAAAATACTTAGACACATCAAACCTGTACTGGATTATTCTATACTTGTAGCAGAATATTTAAAACCACCCCTCTCATCCCCACACTTTAAGTCGTGTCTGTGGGGCAGAGTTATGCTTCCACATATGGGGTTAGTTACACTTTAATCCTGGGTTCCCAGAACAAATTTGAGGGCATTTTGTTAAAAATGTTCCACATTTTGACACCAAGAAACAAGAAAAATAACATCAACTTTAGCCAAAAGAATTGAAAGAGTTCAGTAAAGGCTGTAGAAGATTCCTATTTTATTTATTTTTTCCTTCCTTTAATCTTTTTTCCTCTTAATGTCCTTCCATTCAGGATAAAATGTTTCACTTCTGGGTGAACACCTTTTTCATCCCCGGGCCAGACGAGAGCGGGGAGAAGATGGAGAACGGGGCAGTGAACAACGTGGAGGGCCAGCAGGGAGGAGCGGTTCCGGGACAAGGCCAGCAACAGAGTGTTGAGAGCAGGGAAGGGGACAGGGACAAGGAATACCTCATCCTGACACTTACGAAGAATGACTTGGACAAAGCCAATAAGGATAAGGCTAACCGCTACTTTTCTCCAAACTTCAAGGTTAGTATTGGCAGGAGGGGTTAGTTGTTATTAAAGAAAACTACCAAGCAGTGATAAGTCTCTAAAGGCACATCCTGATTTGTCTTTATGTTCCAGGTGAAGTTGTATTTTACAAAAACCGTGGAGGAGCCTTCAAATTCTGAGGCTAGCACTTCAACATCCGTCACCCCAGACGTTAGCGACAATGAGCCAGACCATTATCGATACTCTGACACCACTGACTCTGATCCAGAAAATGAACCCTTTGATGAAGAGCAGCACACGCAAATCACAAAAGTGTGAACTCTTTTTCTTTTTTTAAAAAAAAAAAACAGGAAAGGAAGAAAATATACACCTGAGAAGAAAAAGACAAAGGAAAAAAAAAAAAGGAGAAAACTTGAATATAAACTGAAAAGAAGAACCTTTGTCCCTCCCCTCCCCCCCAGACGGCAATAGAATATCATGTCAAATGCCAATTTTAAAGAAAAAAAAAATTGACCAATATATTGTTTTTTTTTATTTTATTTTTTTATTTTCCTGTTTGTTTTTTGGCACAGCAATGTACCATATGAGAGGTATTGACACTGTTACCCCAATGGGAAAAGGAGCTGTAGCTATAAAAATGTGTTTATATATATATATACATACATATATGTATATCATATATACACGCATATATCAGCAAACTTTTTTTTTTTTGTCAAAGACAATGGAAAGAATACCACAATCAGGAGATGGGAGTTGAAGTGTGGGAGAGGTTTGAATGAAATACTAGGACTATGCTGCTCCTCCTCCTGTCTAAACCAAGGCCAGTGCTGCAGTCACTTTGCCCCCCACCCTCACCTCAAAATCTTTTTACTCCACCCTATCCATCTCATCTCCCTATATTCCTTTACTGTGAATGCTACTTGTGCTCTTTGCAGGCTGTCTCATGTGACTTTTGGCCTTTTGTGCAGTGCAAACTGCATGCGGGGCGGGGGGGGGGGATGAAGAGGCTGTGATGATGTCTAAAGCATTGCCATTCCTGTTCCCACTGTGTATATGTTTAAATTATGCAGAACAAGGCATCCCATGTAATTGTTAATGTTTTTTTTTATCCTAAGATAATAAAAAAGTTATAATACACAAAAAACAGCAGGGAGACAAGTGTTTGCAATAATGTCAACACTACATTTAAAGGACAGTGGTGATTTGCATGTACTGGAATTGGAGTCCATCCCTTAATAAATGTATGCAATGTTGTCATTTCTTAAAGAATCCACCGTTTTGAGATGTTTTAGAAAACCGCTTTGGTGGTTTAGGAAAAATGGACAAAAATCACGTGACACAAAGGCCCAACATCACTTGAGTGTATGCATCCTGAGGTTTAAGCTAAGAACATCTTGTGTTAAGTGATGGAGCTGCGGTCATTTTAGTCAAACTATGGGGGGAAAAAAATGTGGAAGGCTGGCACACTTGGGAGTATGCTTTTAGCATCACGCTTAGCTCCTGCATCAAATTTTAGCTCAACATCTGTAGAATCTATTGAGTTGCAGCCGTTTTTTTGTTTGCTAAAGTTGGTTTGCTATGTTGATTGTTTTGAGTCAGACTTGGACTGAAACTTGATCAGTTGTAGATAAACAGTGATTATTTTCTGAAACTTTCATTTAAATCCATAGTGGTTTATAAAATATTTTGCTAACAAACGAAACAGGGTTGACTCCAGCAGTTCCTGCTACAGTTTGAAGCAAAACTCCCATGCAATGACTCAGCTAATGCCACTAAATTTTAGCACAACATCGACACTGACATAAGAACAGTTTTGTTTTTTAAGATTGGGGAGCTGCAGTGGCCATCTTAAACTGAGCTGACTCCAAACTTAAATCAGTTATAGAAGCACATCCACTGATTATTTCCTGAATGTTTCATAGACCTCCATGCATCAGTTCATGAGATATTTTGCCAACACTGTTGACTGATCACACAGAGGCAACCTTTTGAAAAAACATTTTATGCAGTTTAAGGATCAGTCTGGTACTACCACACAAAATCTTAGGTGAATATATGTAAAATTGACAGAGTTGAAGCCATTATTGTGCTTTTCAAGGTCCAGTGATGGTTTAAAATTTTTTGCTAACCGGCATAAATAAACCAGGCATCGGGACATTATTGCAGTCAAAGAGATGATTGGATGAAGCCACAGCACCCAGACTTTGTCATCTAAAATGTGGTTTAAGTTGTGGTGGAAAAAGTAGCTCGAGCGTTGAGCCTGATGAAAGTGGGAGGAGGAGGAAGAGGAGAGGGGGAAAATGCTGTAAAGCAGGTTGTCGTCGCAGCTGTTCGAGCTGCATCAACAGCAGCTTCCTGCTTTTAAAGGTCAGGGCTGCAAACCTGAGGTGGGGAAGTGATGGACGGATTGTTATTAAAAGATCAACTGTGGGCCCCACTTCAAACCAGAAACTAACCAAACATCTACATTTAAATAAAACATAAACATCCAGTTTGACTTCTAAAACTTTTGTTTTAGTTTAAAGGAAGCCTGAACCGCACACTGAACCATCAGGGTTGCATGTCAAGTAGTAGATGCTGGATAATCGAGGCATTCTCTTCATGAAATGAGCAAAAAAAAACAAAAAACGGAAATGCTACCAGCCCAGGAGGGAGGAGAGGGTGCGAGGCCTTGAGGAGCCCATTCTGCTCGCGAGCTGGTGCGACTCCCTCGAATGAAAGAGTAACAGGATTAACGAGCATGTCTCTGTGATAGGAGAGCAGAGAGAGTGGCCAAAGCCTGGCCCAAAAGTCTCTTGATAATAAAATAAAAATATGAATTAAACATGTATTTGATTTTTTATTTTAAAAGATGTTCCACCCCTGGAGGCTGCTGTAACATAATCCCCCACCACCCCTGCTCTATTACCCGGTTTCTTTGGTGTTGATAGAGACATCAAAGCCAGCGTCAAATGAGACAGGCAGCAGTCGCTGGGCTTTGGCTGTAATTGGCTGAACTGAGAAGGGAGGGGAAGACTCTGGTAGATTAATAATGAATGTGCTATGCTGAGTTTAGAGAGAGAGAGAGGCCTTGGATCTCCACAGGCAAATAGAAGAGTCATGACTTAAGAAGAGCTGAAGTCTACATCGCCTTCTTTCTCATCTAAAATCAACTCCACAGCACCTGAAACTTAAACCTGAATCAATAAGGCTTCCTTTTTTTAGTATGTTCAAAGCTTTGGCTCTTCAAAAAGTTTGAGATTCTTGCATATCAAAAGATCAGACTCGATGGACACTCAAAGAAATGGTCTGTTGGTACATACAGGTAAAAGCCAGTAAATTAGAATATTTTGAAAAACTTGATTTATTTCAGTAATTGCATTCAAAAGGTG
>JARVJO010071332.1:0-17172 GCA_031762555.1 Cynodonichthys magdalenae | reverse complement strand
GGCCGTTTCCATTCAGCTTTTCTGATGCGAAATTTCAAAATGCGAATTAAGAAACGTTGATGGAAACACGGCTAGTGACATAACAGAAACACTTTGTGGTGGTGAGAGCATTATTTGTATGTTGTGTGTATTTTTACAAAGTGGGGTTAAGCAGGAGGATTGCTATCAATTGATAGCTGTCTATTGGCCTCTCAAATCCATAGCCCTTTGTTATGTTAAGAAGGTCTGAAGGCCTCCTCTTCCTTACAAATGGATTTAGATTCTGGGAGCTTTGCAAAGATTGTTATCCTCCTTTCTTTCTTGCCAATTTGATAGCTATTTAGAGAAAAACATGCAATAAATGGAGCTATCAAGGAAATCCTCAATAAAAAACACTAAATATATTCTCTTTACTAAATTAAATCAAATGCATGCTGATAATTTCTCACAATGACTGACATCAAACCTTTTGCCATCATCAAGCATCTACTGTACATACAAAACTTTAACCATACCTTCGAAACAACAAAAAAAAAAACAAAGAATGATTTTTTTTCCTGAGCTAACTGCATTGTAGAGTCTCCTCTTATGCCCTGCCATAGTTAAGATTGAACAAGATGAGAGCATTCAGTCAAAGCCTTGTCAAGACAAACCGCTACTTTGTACACCCCTTGCTGATTCTAAAATTAGACATTTGTTGTGTGACCTACTGGTGGAAGAATGATAAAATTCCTTTACATTGTCTGAAATACCAGAGCTGTCTCTTACATTATTCAGGTGACTGACAGCTGCAATTGCCCAGGCATCAGGACAGCCAGGCGGTGTTGACAGAATCCTGAGTATCTGTGATGATACTGTAAGGTGTGATGATGCTGGTGTTGCAGCATCAGCAGTTTATGATTGAGTCTTTTTCACAGCAAGATTAAATGGTGTTTAAAATTTATTGGTGTTTTTAAAATTGCACCGATAGCTGCCATTGCATTTTCCCTAAAAAATAATTTTCTGCTGAAGGCTACCTCACTCTTTTGTGCTTAAACTTTCCATTTAAAATTCCCATTTGAGTGACCATTTTTTAATTATAATGTGATAGTTTTTTGCAACACTGATATATTTTTTATGCATAAATTTGATAACTTTGCAATCTTTGAAAATAGTTGTCAAAGTTAACAGGAGTAACAACATAAATGTCACAAAGACATGGAACCTTTTCCAGCTACTATAGTGAGAAAGATTTCTAAAAGTATATAGTATAAAATCTATGCCTTTTGCGTGTGATCAAACCATACCATGCTTAAATAGGTACCTCTGTTTGTTGTGGAGGTGGATTTGCTTTTGTTGAACAAGCATGTTTTTTTCTGTTTTATCACCTCCTTGGATAATTCAGTTTTTGGGAATGGCTGAACTGGATCACATAAAATTTTTAGATCAAAATTAGGCAATTACTGTAATATAGAAGCTGGGCAGGATGTGCAAGCAGCTTTCTTTCTATGGGCATCCATACAACTAAACAAAAGCCAAGACAGTCCAATCATAGCAAATATTTTGAAAACTTCAAAAAACAGCTAAGATAGGATAAAACTTTTTAATTACCTTTTTGTAGAAATAATGAACTTTCTGTCAACAGCACTTCTTTTGTACCATTCCTAATAAAACTGGGTGGTATACCAGTTCGTACCGAAAACTGTTTTTTATTTTTAATATGATATAATATTTTTTAAAACAAACATACAGTTTTAAATAGCCTGAACATGTTTGGAACGTTATGCCGCGCCCGCCAGTGAACTGTTTCACGTGGGACGCTTTTTCTCTCAGCACCGCCATGTAAGCTAATGTTATTGTTGGAGCAGCCTTCACTATAACTGGCGGCAGGTGGCAATTCCACTGCTTATATTGACTGATGTTAACCCTCTAAGGTCGACACCCACTCCTGAGCGGGCAGAGGCATGACACATTTAAAGGGCATCTTTTATAAATATGGCAGCATGCTGAGTGTTCATTTTAACTGGGTTGGTTAGCACAGACTTCAAACTCATTAAAAAAGCAGAAACACGTGATGGGCACCGAAGAGGACGCAGACATAGCACCTGTTGTGAGTCGGTTTCAGCCTCGGAGAACACCTGGAGTACTGCAGGTAGATTTGCTGTCTCGCCACAGTCCAAACTACCTTTTTTTGTTGTTTTTTGCAACTGATACTGTCAAAACCATCTGTGATAACACAAACCAAAATGCAAAAAACCAAGCTAGCGGAAAAAAATATAAATGGGCTGAAACAGACACAGATGTGCCTTCTCCTGGACAGAAACTGTTTTGACGAGTGGCACAACTAATTTGTGTACAGTCCTATTGTGACAAAAAAAACTGTGTTTGAGAGAATTTGTGGTGCTGTTATTGTAAATGACTATAAATAGTTGCAAACAAATAAAATGTGACATTGTGATGTTGGAAATAAATTGTGGTGGAGTCAATGTGAACCATTTTGTAAATGTAAAAAAATGCCTGAGAATTTCCCAATATTTTATGTAAAAACATGAATATTATTTGGTTTTTGATACATTTTTACATAAGTTTTGGAAGTTTACACTATAGGGTCTCATTATTGTTAAAAAAAAGGTTTGTTAAATATATTTGTGAATTTTATAGTAATAAAAACAATATTTTTCACACTCGGATTTTGTTTTTTGTGTAATTTTTTGGTCTACTGTCATAATGAATGTGTCAAAATGAAACAATCTACAATCATGAAGCTGAGGTTGTGCTGAAATTATTGATGCCAAACATGGCAAGGTAAATTGTTTTTAAAGTAAGAATATAGAGGTAAATTCAAAATTAATCAAAAATGGCCATTTAAACCCCAGACCTTAGAGGGTTAAATAAAACTCACATTTTGCCATTGCTGAATGTAGTATACACCTCTTCAGTGACATGCACGGATAGATTTATGCTCAACGTAAATGTATGGAGACGTTATTATGCTTCTATTGTGAAAAGCCCTTGGGAAGTGGTTTTGTACTGGGGTTAAGTTGATTAAATAACACAAATAGACCCAACAATGATCTTTGATCAACTCTCCTCCTTCACAACCATACCAAAATGCGTGACTACTGTCTACAACCAGACAAAGAAGAAAAGACCTGTGGAGGAGGGAATCAGCGACACAGGTACAATAAAAGAAAAGAAGTGAATAAATAGTTTCTGTGTCGCAGAAAAAGAGTAACTTCAGCTGACTGTGATTTGCTAATCAATAAGCAACATTTATACATTTATTAGCCGAGTTGTTCTGAAAAGAAAAATGCTGTCAAATACCGTGATACTGGTATAATTGTTGAAAATACCGTAATATAAAATTTGGGTCATACCTCCCAGCAATAATTCCTAATATTTGTTGCTATTTTTCGGCAGTGACACATGCTGTTTAAGAGTAAAGATAGAGAGAGTGCCAAAGGTCTAAAATACTGGTGTAAATGGCAACTTCACTGTCTTAATGTCACAATATATGAGAAGGGTGTCTCTGCAGTCACAAAGTAGGAGTTTTTTACTTTGTGGGAGGAGATAGCTCAAGACATGATTGGTCTGTTTGACTTTTATGAGCATAGTTGGCCCACGACGGTGGGGTTTGAAGAAGCTGGGTGGGCAGCTTTGTCGAATTGGGCAGGAAGCAACTATATTTTTTAAATATAGAGATTCATTTTAGTCTAACTTGAGACAGGAAAGTGCTAACAGCACAAAATTTGATCTCCATACATATGGAGGGACGTGTAAAAGGATTGCTAAAAATCAATATGAATATCAGTCTTAACTTGAGACAGGAAGGTACTTGCTGCATGAAATTTGATCGCTGTGGAGCGCCACCAATCACGATTAGGGCCAACTACTCCAACATCAAGACCTCTGCCAATCATGGGTAGGGCCAACTACTCCTGCATCGAGACCTCTGCCAATCATGGGTAGGGCCAACTCTGCCCACATCAAGAATTCTGCCAATCATTGGTAGGGCCAACTCCGCCCACATCAAGACCTCTGCCAATCATGGGTAGGGTCAACTACGACCCACAAGACAACATGTACTACAGAGACCCCTACTTGCAATATGCACAAATCACAAGTCACATGGCAGTCAAACTCTGGCTTTAGCCTAATCTACTATTGTTTTTTTTTCTTCCCGTGTGCACTAGTCACCCTCCTCAGTTTTCACTTCAGTAACACAGAAGGGGAAAAATTGCCTATAAAAAAATCAATGGTTTTTTTAAAGTCATTGCATGTATTATTTTGTATTTTAACAGTTGTGGGTGAGTCTGCAATTGCAATTTGCAAATATGCCATTAGCTGTCACTGCATCATATCACATGTTAAAGAAAATGTATGAAAAATAGATAGATATAGAGCCCACTTCATCTATAATCATATTCCACCACTAAAAGCATTTGTACTGGATGATAATAGCACAGATTTGCTAACCCTCCAAATTTTAGACAGGAAATGCAAACTATAAGTAATAAAATGCAAAATCTAACTTTACTGAGGTTATTACTTGTGCAGATGTTCCATCATTGAAGGATAATACTATAGGTAATGCTTTTTACAGATTGGGAGCAACGTTTGAGTGTAAGACTTGTATCCTCTTGCAGCTCCATTTACTAACTGACATTTTTTACATGGTTGTTTTTATTACCTAAGCATTCTTCACTCAGAGTAAAAGATTGTTTTATTGTAGATGGCAGCTCATACAAATAGCGCTTGATGTACTGTGTATGTATATAAAAACAGAAACTGTAATGTTTGTTGTTATTTTTTTACTGAAAAATCTAATTCATTTTGATTACTGCAGTGGTTTCTGTTGATGAACAAGAGTTATTTATCTGCCTCGTTGTATTAACTGAGAAGTGAGACATTCATTGTCTTTGCAGTAAATTGGCTACAGATCTCAGAGCTGGAAAATGCTTTCCTTGTGTCAATTTAGTGGAGGGGAAAGACTGATGCAACAGAGTGGAGTACTTGGGGGACCTGAAATTTGAAACTATGAATTATTCATTTGAAGTAATTTAATGAAAGTGAAAAGGGATTCCCTATCTTGCATAATCTGTGCAGCTGGAGCAATGGGATCCTCAAGCAGTGGGGACTCACAAGCCGACTGGTTTTTGGTATACTCTGACATAAAAAGAAGAAAGAAGGTTGATATATTCCTATAAATATAAAAATGAACTTTTTTAAACACATCTAGTACATTGATGCTCTATATATTCAGGAAGGCAACCCTTAAGTTGGTAATGTTGTAAGACTGATTGCCAACAACAACAAGGGTATGTTTTCAACTTTTAATGTATTTTAACTGTCTAATTTAGCTGTATCTGCACTTTGTCTCAGATTATGAGGGGGAGAGAATATTGGTATTTCCAGTTTTACTTTCAGAACAGGAGCACTGTATTTTTACTTTCATTTTCACTCTGTCACTGAAATTAGCGTGTCCACAATGTTTTTTTTTTAAAGGTGGTGGAACCACTTACAGGAGACATATAAGAACACCTCTTCTCCCCACTGAAATAATAAAAAAAAAGAAGCTTGGTCTTTTCTCGCTGTTACATTCATTTAGAGTAAGTAAAGCGCTGCGTTCCACAATAGACATATTAGGCTCTGCTGACGCGCTCCTATCACATTTGCTCTGAACACAGCATAAGAGTCATGATGCAGGTTTTCTTCGGTATACAAACTGTGATCTAAAGCTTGTTGTTAACGTCAGCTGGTTTAAATTCAAATATTGCCCAGTGGAAAAAACTTGCAAGGCAGAGTTGCTGTAACTGCTGTGTGTGTTTGTGTGTGTGTAGTTCTCACCGAGATAGCAAGATGCATGTGTGTGTCCCTCTGACAGTTTCTTCTGGGCCTGTTGCTGTTTTTGCATAAAGAATGCTGGGATATTAAAACACGGTCATTTTATTTTATGTAGAAAATATATTAATCTGATTAATATACAAATCAACAAATCAAACAGAATATGTAGCACAAAATCAAAAAAATCTTGAAAATGTTTTTTCTTTTTAAGTAATGGATGAAAAATTAAATCCTGAGTGGCAGCACTTCACTCAGCCTACACCAGACAAGGCTTAGTTAATAAATGTTTCTTTTTTGTTTAAATCGAGTCTTGTGTAACATTTGTTATTATTGTTATTTTTATCTTGTTAATAGAGGAAGGAAAAAGAGTATTCAAGAATTGGCCAAAAAAAATTGGCTACATGTATTGGCTGATATCAGTGTTAGGCTAAAATAATCAGTATCGGCCTTCAAAAACCTGTATCGGTCTATCCACTTGGCACAATCATTTCTGAAGAAGCTGGGCAGTGTTTTTGAAAATGGGGGTTGTCCCCACATGCATAGTCACTGAAAAGTCCTTCAGTGCCCAGAACCTTTAGCATCAATGAACAACACTACCCTGTAGCTCAGCAGCTTTTTGACTTGTTACCTGACCTCTGACATAGTTATGTTTTTAGTTTTGTTTAATTAAGCATTTATTTATGTTTTGTTGTAAATTTAATAAAATGTCCTATGGAACTTTTTCATTTGGTTGCAACTTTTGGCAACTATTTGGTGAATGACATTCATAAGAGTTTTGAAAATGTATATCAGAATGTTCTCAATTTCTTCATGTGAACTGTAAAAACAAACACTGTCAGGTCCTGAATAGGTTCTAAAGAATTCTGTGACAGACTTTCTTAAAATAGTCGGGAGTTGTGGGTGTATCAAATCCTTTTTTTTAACTAAATTTATTAATTTCATTTAAAAACAATACAAATAATATACACAGAAAAATAATACAAATTGCATATTAAATGAAAGGCAGCAGAAATAATATCTGACCCCTTTTTTCCAAAAATAAGTTCCAACAATAATAATCTTCAAATAAAAAAACATAACAAAAACTCCTTCTTGAACAGTTCTTATGAATGCACGTGATAGACAGTTCTCTTTCTTTAACAAACTAACTTTTATCATTCTCCTGAACAAATTTATGGCGCCAGCATTTTTGTAATCACTTTCCAGATTATTCCACAATCATATTCCTTGGACTGAAGTACATCGGTCCGTCAAATTTGTTCGAATTTTAGGCTTTAGAATAATCTCTAGCCTCTTGAGTTTATAATTACTTACTCTCTTAATTACATTTAATTGGATATTTAAAGGTAATAGATTTTTATGTGCCCTATAGATGACCTGCAAAATATTATAATCAACCAACTCACAAAATTTCAATAATTTTACTTGATGAAATAATATATTTGATGGATGACTGTTTTGTTTTCTGGTAATATTTCTTACAGCTCTTTTCTGTAAAATAAAGATGGGATTTGTAATTGTTTTATGTGCTTTCCCCCAGACTTCAATACAATAGATCAAGTGTTGGACAATTATTGCATTACATAACATAAACAAAGGTTCGTCATTAAATAAGTCCCTTACTTTGTACAGCACTGCAATAGATTTGGCTATTTTTGTTCTTAAGTGATTTATATAAGGTTTCCATGTCAGCTTTTCACCAATGACACCCAAAAACTTCACCTCACTGACTCTACAAATCTCAGCACAATCAACTCTAAATGGAACATCAATGGTTCTCTTTTTATTACTGAATATCATATAATTAGTTTTGTTCAAATTTAGTGATAATTTATTTAGTTTAAACCAATTTTGTATTCTAACAAATTCTGCTTGCATCATTTCCAACAGCTGTTTTATATCTTTTTCCAAACAAAAAAATGTTGTATCATCTGCAAATAATACACATTTAAACAGTCCTGACACATTAACCAAATCATTCACATATACAATAAACAACTTTTGTCCAAGTATAGAACCCTGAGGAACTCCACATGTAATGTTACAGAGTTCTGATCTTACATCATTTATATGTGGAAACTGTTTCCTATTTTCCAAATAGCTAGATACCCACTGTAATGCTGGTCCTCTTATGCCATATTTATTTAGCTTTTTAAGGAGAATAGAGTGATCAGTGGTGATCAAACGCTTTTTTTAAATGCACATAAATACTAATGCAATACTGTTTTTGATCAAGGCCTTGAGATTTTTTTCTATACATCCATTTACTTCCAAAAGGGTGACAATGGGTGATTTAATTTTAGTTTTTTTTTAAGATTAATTTTTTTTATTGTGATTACTCTCAAGATATTTTTAAGATGAATTGCAATAATTTTAATATTATGCACAAAATTAAATTAGGACTCAAATATGTTTAGAGCTTTTTTTAGGGCACTTCAATTTATTTTTTAAAATTGTAAACAAATAAGGCAAGGTTATTTACCCTTCACTGTTTGTTACTGTGGCATTGATGGTAGGATTTGAAATTAAGAAGTATTTCAGGCTCCAACTACTCCATGGGAAGTGTTGGGGTCATGAGCGTTGTGCAGCAGCCCTACAAAACAAGCTCTTATTGGTTGACACGCATGATGATGGCCATCTAAAGCCAATAGTGATCAAGACATTAGTATAAAACTCAAGATTAAAGTTAGGGCTGCAACAACTAATCGATAAAATCAATAGTGTTGGCAACAACTTTCGTTATGGATTTGTTGTGTCAGGTAATTTATGATGGTATTAATTTAATTATTAAGCTTTAAATTTTAATTTGCTGACAATGTCTAAGTGAAGACACTTGCTTAACTTATTTATCTTACCTAAAACTGCAAATAAAACAATGCATTTATTGAATTATTGTAATAAGCAGCTGTCTTGACTAAAAGTATTCTTAACATGATCATCACTGACATGAGACTATCCATGGTCAAAGAAAAAGACTTCACTAGAATAGTTCACACTTTTCTTTCAGGTTACACTCTTCCCTCGAGGACACATTTTACAAAGTTCATGGAGAGAAAATATGAAAAGACGGATATAGAACCATAGATTTCACAGATGTAGCACAAATTTGTGTATATTTTTGTGTACATTCATTTTTTACTGAAGCTTTTTGACATATTACACTGGCAACTAATATTTACATTATTATGCATTACAATCTAATATTATAGTAACAGAATTCTCAAACAGCTAACTGTTAGTTTGTGTGTGATTTGCTATGTCAGTCCAGATTTTCTATTTTGGAATAAAGAAGTCAAAATTAACATTTTTTTTGTTTGTTTGTTTGTTTTCCGATTCATAGATTAATTTAAAAGAATAATCGAATGATTGATCAATTATTGTAATAATTGCAGCCCTGCTTAAAATGCAGCAGGTGATATGCATTTATGTTAGGCTTTTAATTTACCTGAATTATCCAGTACTTGCTTGTAATTTTGGAAATGGAAAAATACTTTAGGATACATTCTACATGAAATCTATTTAGTAAATCTATTTAGAAAATAATCAAATGACTAATCTCTGCTTCAAGATTTTGCAAGCCCTCTACATGACACCTCTGTTTTCTATTCATCTGACTGTTTCTTTTTTTCTCTCTTTTTAGCTGGTTAAACAAGTGATTGTGTCTTGGCTGTGAAGAAAAGAGTGAGCAGACCCCACTTACTCTGTGAGTACTCAATCAGTGGGAAACATGCTTGTCACTGGCCTTTGTGATTTATTACCTGCTATAAATGACTGCGACCATAGCTGTTTTTTTTCCAGGTAAAGGACTTGTGGAAGCACACAGTAATCTCCTTGACTTGAAAATGTGTGTCTGAGTGGATGTATAGGCTCTCTTGTATTAATTCCTTACTGATTGAGAGTATTTGATGTCAGCGCTCACTTCACATTAGGATCTGAGAACAACATGTAATGCAGTTAGGCTTAGGCTTACATAGTTTCTGCTGAGTGGAATGGTTCATAAAAATTCTATTTAGTTCAATTTCTGTTTCACTTTCAGGGCCTTGTTTTTTTTTTTTTGTAGTTTGTTTTTTCAATTTCTAGTTTTTCTATTTTCTAAACACTGCATAAATACCATTTATCAGTAATATATAATTTATAATTTACTTCTTTTATATCTGCTATTTTCAATTAGGTGTTATCAAGTTGAAAAACTTCTGCCGCCACTTTTCAGGCCCCCTTCTCCAAATTTCATATCAATAGGTTCAACAGTAGGTTGGTTTCATGTGACATCACAATGAAGTATTACGAGAGCACAAAGTGCCATTGGACGGCAGGAAGTGAAGTACCGGGGGCTCAGCTGTCTAAAAAAATACCCATGTGTAGTTCATGGTTGCTAACTATGCATTAATTAAACTATATAATAAATAAATAATTTCTGTTTCTTTTTTTTATATTTGTTATATTTGAAGTGTGTTGCAGCAGGAGGTTGCAAAATGTAGATTCATAGAAAAAAACAACTCAACCCACCCTCTGGTTGCACCCCACCCCGACAAACTAACATAAAACCATGAAACTCTTTTCTGACTGATGCCTGCAATTATTAGACAAGCATCAAAAATTGTATTGTATTCTTCCAATTTTTATTAGTTTCTTATTGATAGTTTGCAGTTATTGTTGATTGTAATTTGCTTGTTTGTTTACAGCCTTTTGTTGATAATTCTTACTTTGCACATTTGTTAACAAAGTTTTGTCATAAAACTGTATTTAAAAAAATAGAATTCCACTAAATGGAGACAAAAGGATACAATTCATCTCATTGTTTGTTCATTTTAGTGATTTCATGGTGTGCACAATGATACATTTTGATGATACACAGTGTAAATGTCACAAGAAAAGGCTATGTCCAATGCCAAATGAGTCCTACAATGGAAATCAACACTTGTATTAGACCAGATTCTCTTTTATGAAGTAAAACACCCATTTGGCACAGTTTTGGGTGCACTTGGCTAAATTGTGCCAAAATACCATTTTCGCCTGGCACACTGCTCACTAAAAGCTTTGTGGAATAAATATACGTCAACTTATTCAATCCTACTTTGCTACAATTATTCTCAAGATGTAGATGTATAAAATCTAAGTGCATTCCTGGGTTTTCACAAGAGTTTTTATTGTTTTGCACTGTTGATTTAGAAATAAATTAAGGCGAGGCTAAAAAAATTTAATATTTTTTTGGGTTTAATCACAAATAACTCAGGCACAGTAAGAGTTACAAAAGTGGTTTCACTTAAGAAATTATCTTTAAGATCTTGCCTTTACAGAGGTACCAAGAGTTAGCATTTCAACCTTATAACTGTGGAGCTATTCTAGATTTATTTTGCTGAGTATTTTTAGGCAGAAATTACCTCTAAAACCCCTGTGGACTTAAAAGGTTAATAAATTTCGGTGGCGATGGAGAGACATCAAGATCAGGAGTGAATGAGAAATGAGATTTCAGAAGTTTATAAAATTTTATATATTTGTATAACTATATTTTATAGTTGGGGTGTAGTTCAGTCCATTTTAGTGTCTTTGAAACAAAGCAGGCGGCATGGTGGCTTAGTTGGTAGAGCTGATGCCTCTAAGCAAGAAGATCACCAGATCAAATCCAGACCCGGGGCCTTTCTGGATAGAGTTTGCATATTCTCTCTGTGCATGCGTGGGTTCTCTTTGGGTACTCCAGCTTCCTCCCACACACCAAAAACATGACTGTTAGGTTAACTGGTAACTCTAAATTGTCCCTAGGTATGAGTGAGAGAGTGAATGGTTCTCTGTCTTGTTTGTCTCTATATGTGGCCCTGTGATGGACTTGCGACCTGTCTAGGGTGAACCCCGCCCCTCGCACTGTGACTGCTAGATATGGGCAACAGTGACCCCCGTGACCCTGAAAGGAAGAAAGGGTAATGATAATGGATGGATGAAGCAAAGCAATGAGGCAATGAACGTGGAGTTCCAGCTGATTGAGATGGCGGTCGAGCTGTGGCTGTGGACAGATAGACCTTGCTGCAGTCAGAACCTTTGCAGAGAGAGGAAGGAAGCTCTAAGGCAGAGATAGAGGAAAGAAACATCTGAGACAGATTGAGGACTTTTAGGAAGAAGTAGGTGATTCATTATTTCGATTATAAAAGGGAAAAGAAGAGGAGCGCTGAGTGGACTACCAGGGACATCCCCGGTCTTGTATGCCAGTCTGCCAGGGCAGATGGCACGAACTACACAAAACAGCAGGAGAAAGCCTATAAACAACTGGAGTCATAAAACTTTTTAGTTAGGGTGTGGATCCACAACCTTGTACCAAACAGCAACACAAAGATTATCGTTTGGTCTTTGCCAGGGTGAGTACTGCTTTGATATTATTTTATGTTAAGATGCTAGCAGTAGCGGCTAACATGAACTAACATGCAGCACCTAACAACACAGAACACTAAGGCAGCCTAAAAAATCCAAATGAGGTCCATTATAAACTGGCAGTATTATTACTCACTACTAAATAAATGAGCATTACGACAACCTCATATTTTATAAACAGAGCCACAAAAACAAGTTAGCTAGTTATTTGCAAACACAGGCCTTAGCAGACTGGTCCTCCCGACCACAGATGTAGGTTTAAAATCCACTTTGTATGGCATTGTTCTTTGAGATTTACACATTTATCAACTTTGGGATATGACATTCATTGGTGCTCTAGGGTTGGGAAAAATCATGTGGAATTATTTGTCAAAAAAAACTTTTGCTGGTTATTATTTAGCACTTGGCGATTAGTAGACATCTGAAGGACCAAACGGTCTGTGGTATCAACAGCCTTGATTGTCAGCAAATCTATAGGTTCGGTCGAAACCTCATCCATCTTTAACAGATAGGGGTCACGTTCGAAATATTTGTGAACTAATTGCTGGTATCTTTGTCCTGAAACTGGATCTAAATCAAGATGAAACAAGATGGACTCACACTGGTTTCCTCAATAGATGTTTTACTTCCGGCCCTCCATTTGAAATTGGGCCAACTTCAAAACCATGTGATTGAAACCAACTTACTATCACAGTATTTGACGGTACTTTTCATCACAGCTTAGCTGATGTTAAAATGTACAAACTCAAAATGTATAAACAGTTTACTGGCAGGTGCGACGCAACATTCTGAACATGTTCAGGCTTTTTAAACCAATATGTCAGCATTCGGAAAATTCACATAATAGTAAAAATAAAAAATGTTTTTGTATGAACTGACCAGCTCTAGTGTGAACCATATTTTCATTGATAATGGAGACCTTCACTCAGGCTATTTTTAGAACACTAGACATCTGACGATGTCCGCTTGACACTGGGGCATGTACAAACTCTCACAGCTAAACCAGTGCAACTCCATCAAAATGAATGGAGTTTGCACTGGTTTAGCTGTGTTTAAATTTAAAATTTGGGAAAACAACTCCAGGAGGACCAAAAACATTGTGCTACGGTTCTTATAACAGTTACTCAGGATACAGTCATTATCCCAACATGGAAGAAGTATTTTTGATCACTTTTCCCAAGCTAAGGTGGAGGCTAACTGCTAGATTCGAGCGATGGGAGGAGCTGAATTTGACTGGAAAAAAAGTTCAACCAAGGACTTAACGTCTGCTCCAAACATTTTATCAGAGGTAAAAGCAATGGCTGCATGATCACAGTTATGTCCAAACCTAGTAAATAAACTTCATTTGTACCTAGGATGCTTTTTGTGTTTTTCTCCTACAAGCTACAAAGGGCGAGTACTGGAAAAATCACTCTGCTAACTGTAATTTTTTGTAATTGTTGTTAGTTTAGAAGAAACTTATGCTGTAATCCATTGGCAATTTTAGTCCTGTTTTAGGGATGCTAAATTTGAACTCAGCACCCCTGAACTTAAAGAAACTATCTTTACTATTTTGTAAGGAACATTTGTTTTCAAACCTTAGAATTCACCAAACTATTGAATAAATTTGAAACTAGAAACACTCGTAGAGCGCACATATCTGCCAGTCACGCAGTAACATGTATCTGATGTGGTTAACACTCAAATATTTTCTCTGGACTTGAACGCATCACAGATGCTGTTGCTCAGGTCTCATCAGTTGTTCAACTTCATAAAAGCATTCACTGAATGATGGAACATATGATGGTGTGGGTAAAATAATTGATTCATCGATCCACTGCAATTATTTTTTCGCAATTCAAAATTGATTCAGAAAATGGTCTGAATCGACCAGTTTGCGATTCGATCGGGTGTGATCCGGGTGTGATGACGGTTGGATATGTCATGCGAGCAGAGATGGGGACTCGTGACTCGGACTTAGACTTGATTCGCATTTAAGTCCCAATTTTTAGAGACTTAGACTTCACTTGGACTTGAACCCTAAAGACTTGAGACTTGACTTGGACTTATGGTTTGAGACTCGTGAACAATGCAAGTCTTTTCACTGTCCGGCTCACGATTCTCACTCTCTCAATACACATCCGTGCTCTGCTTCCGCTCTCCCTCTCCTGAGAATGGGAGGGGCCAGCACCATCCAATGTTAATGATGAATGTCATTTAAAAATATTTTTTTCTGCATTTTATTGTAAAATCAGCAGCAGACTTGTTGGATTTGACTGAAACTTTATTGATCCCATGAAGGGAAATTACAGTTTGGAACAACCCATTCAAGAAATATATTTGGATTTTGTCAATGGCATCACATAATAACAGCATACTTTTGTAAGACTATAACTGCAATATACAGTTAAATGCTTGATTGTGATTTCAACCTTAACTTTATTTTTAAAACAGTATTATGTTTTATTAGTATTATTAAAACACAACACTATGTTTTAACATTTGATTTAAATATAGTATTACAGAATATAATCTAGTATAGTTAGAATACCTTTGATCAAACTGCCAGTTAAGTGATACATGTAACGAGACTTGGACATGAGGTCAAGAGACTTGAGACTTGACTTGGATTTTTGGTCAAAGACTTGGACTTGACTTGGACTCTGAGCCAAAGACTTGGACTTGACTTGGACTTGGAAGCAAAGACTTGAGACTTGACTTGGGCTTGCAAAAAAAGACTTGTGTACATCTCTGCATGCGAGTTGGTCAAAACAAAACTTGAGAAGCAGAGACAAAATGGATAAATGTAAGCTCCAAATACAGTGGCTAAAAAACCAAATAAAACAGGCAGGTGGAGGATTATTTTGCGTGGTTTGGGTAACAAAAGAGCCGAACCGGTCAAAAAGGTTAAAGGTAAGTTAATGCTGTGCTAACAGCTGTTTAGCCATCGCAGGAGGGTAGTTTAGTTCATCATCCATCATGTTTATTACTAACTTGAAATATTTATCTGGGACCCTAGACCTTGAATAAAAATATTAACACAGAAAGGTATAAATTTGAATGATACTACAGCTGTTTATGTTTATGTTTGCCATCTACATTTCCTTTCTTCCTAAAATGAAAGTATTTTCTCTAAGATTACTTTCAGATTCTTATGTGACAATCAGCAATTTTCACTTTTACACAGAGTTATTTGAACAACTAGTTTGTATTGAGTTTAAAAAATGAATTAACCACAAATATAATTTAACTATGGAGCTCTGTATTGACTCTGTTTGAATACATATTTATCTGTCCTTGCAATACAATTGATTTGCCTCAGGCTCTGATGTAGGGAAGCAAATACCCACTACTCAATTTATTCTGTGTCATTTGGTTGGGTTTTTGCACATATTCTCACAGATTGGGAAGAGTATGTTATGATTTCATTCTTATCACTATCACAAAAAGTTTAAGGCTCATAATTTTTACTTTAGCCTTGAGTATGTCAGATTTTATGTTTTCACTAAACATTTAGAACACGTATTATTGTTCTACTGCTTTATTTGCAGATTTTTATTTATTTTAAATGTCAATGTATACCATATCAAATCATTCAAAGAAATATTAAATCAAATTGAAATTGAGATAAAATTGAATCGAATTGTGAGGTTTTTAACAATACCCAGCCTCGATGGAACATTAATTTCAGTTGTGTGGATAGTTTGGAAGGAAGGAGTTTAGAAATATAATAAGAGGAAGAGTAAAGGTTGGACCATTATGTTAGAAGGAAAACACATTTTTATGGAGGAATATTGTTTTCATGCAGTTGACTGTTTGTTTAAGCTGCAGCCATATTTACTTAGAACTGCATGTTTGTCTCTGGACTGTAGCTACACCTGGTTGACATTAAAATAGACCTACTAGCCCACTAACGTTGAGAGAAAACTATTTTTCAAGCTATCGCTATTGTTTTTATGCTTCACTAGTACTCTGGCAGTGCTGAAAATAATAAATTATAATATTTTAGCACTGGCAACACAGGGTCTTCAGTCCATTTATGCTCAGTCAGAAACCGGAGAGACTCTCGGTCAGGTTAACCAGAGAGTTTCTATGGTTAAGCTCCCTCCAGGAGAAGGTAAAGATCTTTTCACTCAAAATGAAATCAGATTATTGCCAATTCCATATGTGATACTGATTCTGATACATATCTGATGTTGTATCTGATCCAGATACTAACCTTCGAGTCAGACCATATGGATTCCAGTCTGGGACACTTTCCTCTTCATTTTCTTCTTCAGAGCTTTCTGTCTGAGAAGCAAATGGTAAATGGACTGTACTTGTATAGAAGCTTTCTATCCAACCAGGACACTCAAAGTGTTTCATACTTCAATCTGTGTCCTCATTTACCCATTCACTCCATTAAGCACATCAAGAAAAATGCAGTTTAAAGTAACTTTGTACTGAGCAGAGGAATACCTTTATTCTTTAATATTATTTAAATGTTATGTTGAATTTAACAACACAACTGCAAAATCACTGTTCCAGTGTCAACCTTTATCACCAAGCATCAACAGTATGAAGGTTTTTATGTTTAAAAGGGCAATTTATGATCTTTGTTGTAGCTAAAAGTACTTAAACATTAAATACCTCATGATTGATATTTATACAGACAAACTGGTCAACAAAATAAATAGAATCTATGTGAAAACTGTAATTTATTTCATATTTGATTATTAAAGAAATTACACACTCATAAAATCTGGTTTCAATTTTATCCACTGAAATCCCAAAATGGCCTGTTATAAAATGGTTGAATAATCCATCCGTTTTCTTCCGCTTATCCGGGGTCGGATCGCGGGGCAGCAGCCTAAGCAGAGATACCCAGACTTCCCTCTCCCCCGCCACTTGGGCCAGCTCATCTGGGGAAATCCCAAGGCGTTCCCAGGCCAGCTGAGAAACATAGTCTCTTCACCGTGTCCTGGGTCTTCCCCTGGGCCTCCTCCCAGTGGGACGTGCCCGGAACACCTCACCAGGGAGGCGTCCAGGAGG
>JARVJO010071133.1:0-17188 GCA_031762555.1 Cynodonichthys magdalenae | reverse complement strand
AAATGTAAATTTGTTTTGTGAAATGTAATTTTGTTTTGTGAAATGTAAATTTGTTTTGTGAAATGTAATTTTGTTTTCTAAAATGTAATTTTTTCCTGAAATGTAAATTTGTTTCCTGAAATGTAAAAGTGTTTCAGATTTTGTAATGTTGTTTTGCACCTCCAGGCCACCGTAGGGATACCCAACAGATGATGTCACTGATGAGTATAACTGTTTACACCCTTGACTCTGTTGTCCTAGAGGCCAGCAACTTTTCTCTCATAGGACCTATTTAAGCTCTAATCCCAGTTGAGGTTAACACTCACCTGTGCATGTAGCTACTTTAACCACACAGAGTTAAAACTGGAGCCCCTGGGGGGGCAGTTCACAGCATTACTCAGTGTCCTGTTGTGACCACTTGTTTTTGTAGCATTAATCCTCCCCTCTTGTTTTTCTTTCAGTAACCACCTCTCACCAGTCCACTGCAGGCCAGATGTTGTAAAGTATGTGAGCTTTTCTACACTAGCATACAATAAATCGTAATTTTGATTTTATTTTTTATTTGACTGGGTACATTTTTGCTGCCATAAAGACCTGTTTACATATTTTTATTGTTTTCTTAAAGTAACAGTAAAGACTATGAAACATAAGATGATACATTTTCTTAACCAGATTAATTTCTCCCCCCTGAAGTTTTCTGGACCAGACCATTAGCTCAGCAGTGGAGCAGCACCTCTTTGAACTAAACCCTTTAGTAGATCAACTTTCAGAGGCCCATAAGTTGACCACATGTCCCTCAAGAGTGACGCTAACGGCACGACAGAGACGTCGGCACCAGCGAGAGCAGCAGGAGGAGGGCTTAAGACCCAGAAACAGGTACAAGCTGTCAGGAAATGTCGTACAATTAATGCTACCAGCAGTGAACGAATGGAAATTCATTTGTTAGCTACAGCACTGAAATGAACTGCTAAAAACATTATTATAAGTATTATTTTTCTCTTAACTTAATGTTTTGTTGGAAGTAAAAACTAGCATGTAGGTTGAAACTTTTTCCTGTTGTAAATCAAAATAAGAATAAGTTAATTTCTTAAGATGCAGAAGAAGGTTATGGATCATTAGAAAAGAATACTTATTTAAATGAAACATAAATTGTGTAATATCAAGAACATTCTAGAAAGAAATTTATTTTAGTATTTTTTTATCACTGAACAAGGAGGACCTAGTTTCCCACCCATTTAAGTTAAATTTACCTAAATGACAGCTGTCCTTCTATACATTACATTCTATACATATTTGTTTGTGTTATAACAAGTGAGAAAATCTGAAATTTTGTTTAATTTAGGTCTTGTTGTTTCTAAAACTATCATTGTAAACACGGCACCATTTCTAGAAAATTCTTCATCCATCTGGAAAACACAGAAAAGTTCTCAAAACGCTGTAGTAACTATTACAGTCCTCTGTGTGTCGCTATAATGCTGCATAAACACACCAAAAACAGGAAACAAGGTGTCGAGCAAGTAAAGCTTCTATGATGGGTGTGAAATGGAAAAACCCTCAGGTCATAAGTTAGGTTAAGGTGGATATATGACAACATAAGTTTCAAAAGGCTAGGTTTTATTTGTCTACATAAAAATTTACTCTGGAACCTGTTTTCATAAAATACAGCTTTGGGCTCCTAAAATGGCAATTCTGTGTTGACACAAAGCTGAAACATTAACAAAACTTATGGTATTCAAAAAAACCTTTATGGACAGCAGTTATAAGACTAAGCTCAAGCAAAAATATACATAACCTGTGTTTTTTTTAAAGTTTGTTACAAATATGTTTTTTTAACATGACAGACTGGTAGTTCAAAACAGGCTGCAAAAATGTGAATATTTACTGCACAGTAGTTTTGTTTATTAATAAATCTTGCCCTGAGCGCTTCTCCAGTAACATTTCCAAATGGTGTTTGGTTAAAGAATCCATTTGGGAAGTTCTGTGTTCGTGAGCTTGTCCACAGGAGATAAAACACAGTCATAACAACTGGTGTCGTCCCAGTTAGCAGCTAATCCTTGTTGATGGAGAGTTGGGGGAATCAGAGAGATCAGTGACATGTAGATTAGAGGACTGTCTTAGTCCATAGGAAGAAGAAAAAAAAGTCAAAAGGAGCTTGGATAGTAAACAGACTGTAAATAGAATTAACACAAAAGCTAAACAGCACATTATCTGCTGGAGATGGTATAAGTAAGACATCAGGATGACCTTGGCTTTTTGTTCTTTTTCATCCAGTGTCAAACTAATAAAGACAGAGCAAAGAAAACCCAGCAGAGTCAGATGGAAGACAGATGTCTAATTTCAGCTGTGTTTGATTTTTCGCCCGAGAACAGAGCCTCGTCCATCAGGGCAGACGCCAACAAGGAGAACGTCTCATCGAGCGGAGGCAGCAGCCCGGGCAGGTTGGGGGAGGAAACGAGCTGCCGGGTGGACTCGCAGGGTGAACAGAGCGGTCCTGCTGAGCGGACCTCCAAACCCAGGAAATCAAAACACAACCCAACTCTAGTGGCGCTCCCTGACAGCCAGGCCGCCCACACAGTGAGTCAGAGCTGCTTTCATCCTCGTGGCTTTTTATCTTTGAGCCACACAACACAGCATAGTGCTTTATGAAATCTGTCAAACTCAACATATTTGACTTTATTGTAATCTTTTCAAGAGCTGTCAGCACATCGACATTTCTTAATGTTCTCCACTGATGCTCCCTTGAAAATGGAGCGTTCATTTTAACTCCCTGTCATCTTTTCTTTTTTCTTATCACCTCCTTGTTATTGGGAATTATTGCCAACTGCAGTAAGAATCGCTAAAGGGAGGCGAGCTGGAAAATAAGCGGAAGTTGTTGAGCATCCTAATGGTTCCCTGACACATAATCTGCAGCATCTTTTTCTAATTGTTACATATTTTTCTCCTAGTTGGATTGTAAAAGGCCATTCATGAGTGTTCATTTAGTTGCAGCTTTTATCCACTTAAAGATCCGAGATCAGAAGGATCTGAGCTGTGCTGAGTGTTTGGCTTCAATATCTTGTTGTGGGCCAAGTGATGAACTTAATGTGTTTTAGCAGAATATTAGTTTTACTTCTTTACTGTATGTGTTTATTGTCCAAATTTAAAATCTTACATAACAGTATGTCAGTCCGAGGTTCGAGAATACTACATCAGTGTGATTTTTTCATAACAGTGCAGTCAAATTCTGCAAACTTAAAATAGCTGCAGTGGCACTTTCAGTAGGGGCTATTATAACATTCCTGCAAGAATAACAATTTATTGCAAAACTGATTTCCTGTCAGCTGACTCAATTTAAGGTGGTTTATCACCTATGTTCTTCAAAAAGTAGTGCGTAAGATTTATGTCTCTGTCTCATCAAGCATGTGATAAATGTTTATCATCACCACACCGTCTGACGCGTTCTGGTCCCAATAAAAAACTCTGAATGCCTCTAGCTATGAGGACAAACATTGCTAAAAAATCTCATAATGCTCTCATAAAAAAAATTGTTTCTTTTTTTTTTAAAGTGAATGATTAACATGACTACAGTCATTCAAATGGGAAAAGCTCAAGTCTTTGCAAAGGGATTCAAACTAAAAATATCTGGAAACTTGGGAACATTTCCATGCCTGCCCAGATAAAGCTGATGTGGAATAATTGTTTTGTTATTTTTGATGGATACGCTACGTCAGTGGTTCGGGACCCAAAGTGAGGTCCTGAAAAGATTATCTAAAATAATTACATTTAAAAATGACAACTAATAAAAAATTTTTTGCCTTCGTTTTTACAAAACAGTGAGTTTAGTGTGTTTAATACGGATCAAAGTAGCATTTTGAATACTTGATCTGAAACCAATGTTTATAATCCAAAAATAGTTGGGGGCACAGGTCGTTGCTACTGTTATTTTGTGGGTCAAAAGCTACAGATTTTGGGAACCACTGCTTTAAATGATGCACAGCTATTGTATTTAAATGGCATTTTATTTGTGTATGTTAGTTATTTGTATGTGTTTATTAAATTAAAAGGGAAATTAAAATAATAAAACAATAATTTGCTGTTAGCTCAAAGCAACAGGCTGGGAGGAGGGGAGAGCAGGAACAGTACGGCAGAAAAACATACTGGTTTTGACCAGTTTGGATTGATTCACTTGGCCCCCAGGAGGCGTCCATGAATGTGAAGCTGCACGCACTGCAGGGCGTATCATCCAGCTGACTCCATGATTTATTTAGCGTCACACTCAAGAAACAGAAGTAAAGACGCTCAGATCAGACGGGTAACTCTTACATCAGCGCGCAGATGACTCACAATAACAGCAATGACTTGAGGTCGGACCGGATCTGCGGGTGCTAATGACAACTCTGTGGGTCAGAAGTCACTGAAGTCGAGCACGAGTTGTGAAATCTTCAGGAGTTTTATTGCTGCTGCTAACGTGCAGCAAGGTTACATCAGAAAATCTGAGGAGAACTCAGGTTTTGCCTCAGGCTCATAGAGTGTAAATATACACTCAGTCATTCATTCATTTTTTGTTTAATCAGCCTTAAAATCTAAAGACAACCTATAATAGTTATCTTAAAAAAGCTAATATAATCAGTTCAACTTTAAATCAGATTTATGTTGAGGGTTTTTATGTTTAAACATTTGTTAAATAAATGGTAGATGAATGAAATAAGTAGATTTTACTCATTTGCCACTTTTTATGGAATCTTCAAAGTCTTGTTGCTTGTTCTCATGATTTTGGCGATGCTTTAAATAGTTTAAAACTTTATCATCTGAGTTAAAGCCACTATCAAACTGATTCTCATTGTTACTATATTATATTGATATGAACATGAAGCGTATAGCTTTATATTCTTGGTGTATTTGTAAAATTTATCCTGTATTCTGTATTGATAAAAAGGTGGGGCAGTTATACCTGTGTTGCCCAGATAATACTTGTAGAAATCTCTCCATAAAAGTTTAACAAATAATCACTTTAATCTGTGTTGACTGATTGACAATTATAGAAACTTATTCTAATCATTTGTTAATATGTGTAAAGTTTGTTTCATTTCATATCTTAATGATTACAGTTTTAATTCAGTCTTGTCTTTACAGCTCAAAGAATGTGTTGCTGAAAGCTCTGCTGAAAACCACATGGACCCGCATCTCAAAGGGTAAACTCCTCACATCTCCACCTTTTACCTATAAAAACACAGGTTAGAACACTTTCTACCTGACTGATGTGATGGTTTTGCATTAATAATCTACCAAACAGCTCCCATGTCTGTTATCTTCAGCCCCATGTTTGACCTCCTCTGACATTCAGGCACCTAATCTGATAAGAACTAAAAGTAAAGATATGTGTATGTAGTGCATGGGGTTCCCTCAGGCTTCTGAGGTAAACTGTGCAGGACTGTTTGATCTCATCTTGGTGTTCAATTTTTTTGCTGAAGTGTTCTCTGTTCTGTTTTTTCTAGGAAGGAGAGTTCAAGAAAAGCTGGCCTCGGATCTGCTTCACAGGTGAGTTTCTTTCCTCCCCAGACTCCTTTCTCGTGAGGGTCAAAGTTGAGAAACAGACAGCTCAACTGCTCCGACTTTAACAAGTAGCTCAGATCTTTCATTGTGATTTAACAAAGGTTTGGGGAAACACAAGCAGGTAAAAGAGGGGAGTAAACAAAAAGCGAGAAGCACAAAAAAGCATGGCAGAGGTCAAACTATATATAGAGCAGAGTGGAACAATGCTGTTTGTACAGTTTATATACAATCAGATACGTTTGAGCCGCTGAAGTTAAAGCAGGTGAGAATGAGGGTTCCAGGAATCTGCCTGCAATGTGATGCAGAGGAAAGTGAGTGACAGGAAATTAAAAGAAAAAGCAAGGTAGGTTGAAGACAAGCAGCATCAGCAGGAATAAATGAACTTTGACCCACTTGTTCCGACACCAATGTCCTGACTGACTGACCCGCTCGTAGGTGGACATTTTCAAACATCAGTGCTCGTACCTGAGAGGGAAATTTCTCCTGATCATTTCTCAGTTACCCGCTCTACATGCAAATAAACACGTACCAGCATTTCACAGTCAGCTGATTTTTTTTGTAAGACATCAGACTGCACAAATAAAAACAATAACCTGAAATATAGCATTCTCCAGACATTAATGTTCCAGTCACTTCAGTCAGACTTAGGTGGATTTATTTACACAGCTCTTGATAAGCTCACTTATGTAATCTAACAAAAATAGTTAAAACCTTAAGTTTCTGTTTTGACTGTAGTTATTCTCACAAACTTGTGTCTCATTCAGATGTTAAAAACACAGTGAAAACATTTTGGTGCAAGCTTTAGCGCTGCTGTGGGTGTGTGGGCCTAAAGAATCAAGCCACCCTCTCCGTCTGCTCGTCTCCAACTTTAATCCAGACTGACACCCGGCGACGCTCGGCCGATGTGCCGAGTCGTTTTCCTCAAACGAGCAGATGGATTTCAGCTGCAGCTCTGCCACCACACCCACACCGAGGCCTCGAGCTGCCATCTGGAGCCGGCATGTCGCCGACCTCTGGTGCAGGAGCCTCCCAGCTGGATGTAGAATCGCCTGGTGGGGTGTTTTCCCACACATTTCTGAAGATGACACACATTTGTTACCATTTTTGTTGTCGCTTTTGGGGGCAGGCGAACAATAAGACTTTGTTTCTACGAACGTCATCGACAAATGATTTCAGGATTAACCCAACTGCCTTCGTTTAATAGAACACCTGGTTTGTTTATGTGTTTGATTAATGAACAGATTTGCATAAAAGTTTTTATCTAAGGTGGAACCTTTTGAAGTGTTTCCCTTTATCGCTAATCCAGAAATTTATCTTGGGCTTTATTTATTATTTTGTCCTGTCAGGAATCAGCTGTGTCAGACTGATCTTGCGTTCTGTCGTTACTAAAAAAAATAGGTTCATATGCCCAGCCCATTCAGTTCTGATCCTTAAACACACAAACAACTGGCTTTGGCTTGTTCATATCAGTGAGTCAATCTTTGTAAATGGATACACTCACACCAAAACATGTTGTACCTGCAGTACCAGAAAACAAATAGTGGGAAGTGATGTTTTGTTTTTCTTTAGCTCTTCTGCACGTGCCCGCTTGGCTGTCTTTAGAGCCATGATGACATTTCTAATTATGGAAATTTACTCTTGCATTTACATCCTTATATTTAATTAAAACTTAGTATATAATGTATTTTAGATTTTTTTTTTTTTTTTACAATATACCTGTAACGACTTTTGTTTTGACAAATCCAAACTCTTTTTAAAAGCCCTCTGTATGAAGTAAACATGTCAGAATGTCTCCTTACACTTTATTATCAGATTTACAGTGTTACCATGTGCATGTTTGAGGTTAGACTCCAGGAAATAAATGTAAACGAATGCACATGTAAATGTCTTCTGAAGTCTTGGATGCACAGCTGCACCCTGTGTTTATGTGCGCTCATGAAAACTGGTTCTTCACCACAAGTGGGATGAGTTTGTAGGAACCAAGATCCAAGACCCCTTTACTTAAGTGTTGTTCTTTAGTGCCCAAGAACTTTAGCAGACTGTGTTAATAAGAGTAATATTCAGATGGTGGACTTATAGGGGCAGTGCACTACTTCTGAGCAGTCAGTATCCTACCTGCAGCAGAGAGAAATTGTTGTAAGGGAATCAAGATAACTGGTAATCAGAGGCTGATTTAAGGGATAATTTCAAAAACAAGATTTGCCTGGGAAAAAAAAGAAAGTAATTTCATCAAATACTATTTATTATTTATTAATTTGCTGAAGGTAGTTACATCATACAAACATCTAAATTCTATGGTTCAACACATTTAATGTGAAGAACCATAAAGAGTTATGCTAATAGCATATTAATTGCATAATGTGACTTAGTGTAAAAGTTTTACTGGTTAAGAAAATGTTTGAAAATATTATTTTAAAGTAAAAGTCAGAACATTAGTCCTAAACACTTGTCCCAGACTGTGCAGAAAGTCCTACAGCTAGCTTATTTAGCTGTTTTTGTTAAAAAATCATTTTTTTATTAAAAAAAACAGTGTAATGCACAATTGATGAACTGGTACAAAAATGTGCTTGCACGCACCACTTTAAAGTTTTTGAGATTAGCTCCTCAATTTGATCAAAATCAAATGGTTTCTCTAAACAAAGGTCCCTCAAAAATCTTTCTACAACAGGTAAGAAATGTATTGTTTATCATCTTTAAAATTCAAAAGATCTGACCTGTCACTTTAAATCAAAAATCGGTGCCATCAAGAATAGGAACTGGGATTAAAGTTTATGTTTGTATCTTTGTCTTTTTGCTGCTTCAGCAAAACTTCAATTTCACCATTTGTTTGTTTGTGTGTTAGCCAATAGATTAATCATTGTCCAATATCCTCTCGTTCACTCAAAAGCTACATCACACACACACACACACAGAGCCATATCAGCCTTTCTTTACAGCACCTGGCCCTCACCTCATGACGTAACCTCGGCTCAGGCGAAGGAACACTTTGTGGCTGATTTTACCCAGGAAGAGAGAGTGACCGTGTGTGTGCGTGTGTGTGTGTGTGATGTCCATTTAAACTGTTCTGGAGCAAAGCAGGGTGATAATTATTGTCAGTAGATAGATTATTCAGTCTGCTGAAGCAAACAGTAAACTCATCAAGTAAAAGTGAGCCATCAGTCAACAACTCTTTAATCAATTTAACAAGGTTTTATCTCTTGCTTTGAAAGACAAAAGCTGGGCAATAATGTTTTTCCCTCTGTGTGTGTGTGGGTGTGTGTGTGTGTGTGGGTGGGTGTGTGTGTGCCTTCTACCAAAATATCTCATGAACCAGTGGAAAGTGTTTAATGAAACTTGCTGAAAGTAATCATTGAATGAACTGGACATCTACAACTGATTGAGTTTTGCTGTCAGTACAATTTAAGAATAAAATCAACATTTTTTTAATCCTTTGCTGTTTAAATGGAAAGAAGAGAAACACAGAAAAGTGAACTCTTTATAGACAAAAACATCCTGCAGGATCAGGATGACTGGCAAAGGTAAACAACATGCAAAGCTGGTCTGCCACAAAAAAAAACAGTACAATACATCAAGAACCAGGAAATAAACAAAAGAGGCAAAGAACTTTATGTTCTGAAGTTGTGATTAATAACAGGTGTCAGGGATTCAGGTCAGGAGAGTGACAAAAAAAGAACTAATAAAATGAAGAAGGGAAGTTAATTTATGAAATAAAACAGGAAGTTTAGAGAAGCACAGAACATGGAAATAAGATGAACACTTTGTAAACGTATAAAAATAACTTTTTTAAAAATGAGTGTAAACCTAAACAAGATCAATATCAATAAATCAAGATATCATAGAATCTAATGTTACTCAGAGTATGTGTATAGGATCAGTCTGAACTACTACCACTCCACATTTGAGGTGAATATGTATAAAGCCGAATGATTTATAGCCATTTTTATGGTTTTTAAAGTCAATTGGCTCTGTCAGCCATCTTAAATCCAATTGACTTCACGTTAATCACTTCTAAATATCATCCAATGCAAAACCACTCACAGCAAGTTGCATTAAATTTCATCTTGTTGTTCATGTGATAAAAAAAAAAAAAAAAACAGAAACATTAATGAGTCAGATCAAATGTGCCCCGGACTGTAAAAACAATTCCAAAATTTCCTAGGAGCAGTGTTTTATTAATGCAACCGAGCCTTGTTTTGTTATCCAACTGGTACATAATAAACGGTTTTCAGAAACCTGTGAACGTCCATAATTAATCACTTGTTCTTGATGACATATGGTGATCGTCAGGATTTAAACTGTTGCATAACAAAGATCATCGATGTCATCAAATTGTTTAATTAACTGCCCAATATATAATTTTTTTAATCTAATTTCCCCAATGTTGATTAATTACTTAGTGTTCATTAACTGCTTTTTTCACTTAAAATATTACACGTGATAGAGAGTGATGGACGTAAACAATCAAGCTTTAAATGAAAAAAGTCAACATGTTGGTAAAGTTTGAGCCTTTTCCTGCTGAGTCGCATCTAAATGTCCAAAATTAAGCAATAAAGAGACTAGTTATTAGTTTTCCTTGTTGCAGACACACTGTCATGTTTACGTGTCTCTAAACACAGCACTATAATCCTATAAACAATGAATTTTTGCTGCTTTAAAATATTAACTCATTAAATCAAATGGAGATATTAAATTGTTTTGCTGAATCAAATGCCTTCGATTTATTAGACGTGACCTTTATTCACCATCAAAAGCCAGATTAAAGGAAATTTACATGATGAACTTAAAGCAGTACTTCAGATCTTTGAAAGTGGGATTCTACGGAACGTTTAGAGATAATTAATATTTTACCTGTTGCAGATGACTCTTTGAACGACCTCAGTTTGGAGAAGTAGTTTAGTTCTGAGCAGATTAATAAACTAACAGCTAATCTGAGCTCAAGGTGGTTCTTGAAAATGCAATTTTATACTTTGCTGGCAATTATTTATTATGTGATTTTTTTTTTAATCACATGAAGGTAATTGCAAATACAAATAGGAGCGGCACCCCCAGCAGGAGGACCATATTTCTGCCTGAAAAATTATGAAATGTGAAGCTGACTGTGGTGTAAATGTTTATAAAACAGTGTTTGCGTGAATCAAAATGCTTTTGGTTGAAGATGTGTTAAGATGCCTGATCTGACTCAGACTAGCCGTTAGCTCATCAATCTGGTCAGAAATAAACTCTACAAAGAGGGGTTGTTCAAAGAGTTATTTACAAGATTGGTAATAACTGTACTTCAAAGTAAAATGTTTGGATTTGTGCATCACTCTGCTTCATGCTCAGTATGCAAACATGTGGTTTTGTTTGTTTAAAGAAAATTGCTATTAGGTAAACAAGAGCAGGTCATAACACAATAATATGTGCACTGATTGATAACAGAAAACACAAAAGGAAAGAGGAAAACTAATCAGTATTGATTTCCTGGGGGAAACATTCAAAGATTAGACATGCCTTTCACTTTTGCTCTTGTGTTTCTGTATAGATGTAATCTATTTTGTCTCTTATTTTTAATTCTGTTTCACCTATCAACTAAATGTTATAAATATGCAAACATTCAGCTTCCATAAGAGCCTATTCCAGTTTTCACAGGGTGAAAGGCCGGTGCTTGCCCCAGACAGATTGCCAAACAATCCCAAAACAAACAGCCATAGACATGTGCACACACCCACACCTATACGGTCAAATAGGAGTCACACAGAAAGATCTGGTCTTTTCCGGGAACATGTAAGAAAGGACACTCTGCTAAATTTTAGATAAATTAGAAAACTTATTAAAGAAAGGGATTTAATAATTCACCCTTTATAACAGATTGATGGTATTTATTTGCAGGGTTATTGTTTTCCACTGCATCTTAATGCTGCTAAAACTGGTTACTGCCAGCTGTGAAAAGTGTTGTTTGCACTAATCAGCTCCAGCATTATAACCTCTAGAACAGCTCTGACCAGTCAGAACAAAGAACATCTGGGTGTGTCTCTGTAGCGGATGTTAGCGGCAGATCATATGGGTCTCTGTGGATTGACCTTGTTTTCCACAGATCCCATCAGACTGGTATCAGGGGAACTGGGAGAAGTCGAGTAGTAAACACCCTCAGACTTTTTGTTGTGATTCTAAACATTGTTTTGTGAGATGAACATCGAGAATGAGTTCTGCAATGAGGGGGGGTGACATCTACCCCACCCACCCACCCACACACACACACACACACACAGGCAGCAAGCACTTCATTAAGAACAGGTCTGATTGTATTATCTACATCGTTACATGAACTCAGGAACATTTCCACAAATGATTTTCTGTGAACATAAGTCACGTTGAATTCACAAATACTGGTTAAAGCTCTATCATGCAAAGAAAAAGCCATAATTCAGCAACACAATGCTAAAAAAATCAGACTACATTCCTTCCAACAGCAGTGCTGAACTGGTCTACGTGCTGTCCAGACCTCTAACTTATCAAAACACTTTGTGGATCATGAAATAAGAAATCCATCAAAGTACATCTGGGACTGTCAACAGCTGAAACTCTCCATCAGACCAGAATGTGAAAACATTTCTTTCCAAAAACTCCATCAGCTAAAAAGAAGAGGGGATGTCTCAATATTTTTGATATGTGTTGCTGCCATCCAATTTTTTTTCCTAACAACCGTACAGTTTTTTAGTTTAAATATTTGACATGTTTATCGTTTCATCGTGAATAAAATATGGGTTTGTGAGATTTACAGGTCGTTTTCTGCTTTTTTTGACATTTTACACAAACTTTTATTTTTTTTATCTAGGGTTGAAATCATAATAAACCAGCTGTAAAAATCTGAGCAATATCGGTCACATTAATATCTGTGTACATTTGCTGATGTACGATAAGTCAGATCAAGTCCTGATTGTTGACTTGAGCAGAATGGGTGCAGTATGTTCTTGTACAAAAGCGGCGGGAGGAGGAATGGAGGGAGGTCCCTCAACTTAACTGTAAGTACAGCATATAGGGGTGGGGAGCGGGGGGTGGGGGTGTTCCTATTGGTCACAGTCTGCACGTTCTCGCTGTGCTCAAGTGCTACTTTGTTTCCTCTCTTATGATTTGCATCACATCCCGTAGAACAGCTGAGGAGACTTGATAACCACCCCACCCCCTGCCTTTTTGGCCCTGTGCCCTCCACCGCCGCCGCAGTGCAAAAGAGCACACCTGACATGGATTAGGCTGTTCCGGCATCATGTCTTACACACCAGAGCCAAAAACAACAACATTTGGTTGCAGTTACAATAAATAAAAAAATAACTGGACTTGGATTGGAGTGCTGCCTTTCCAGTAAACTGGCTGAGTCCTGATCAGTTTTACCTAAAAATAGTTTGGTCCTTTGCCCAGACAGAGGAAATGAGACCCCATGAGGCCTTGCACCTAGTGAACTGTGAACCAGGTTGTTTCCCACTAGTTTCCCACTTTTTGGTTGCTCATCTTTGATCACTGATGAGCATGATGGGATCTGAGAATCTGAGGTCACAGATAAAACTGAGGACCTGTATGAGAAATAATGGCAATTTAGTAGAATCTTGACAATAACGTTATGAGCAAACTGTTAGCGCTCAGAGTATGTGTTGGAAATGACTTTCAGCTACAATATGATCACATTTTATCTGGATATTTGTAATAAATTACTATATTGTAGGCGTTTAATTTTTCCAATTTTGACTCAGGTTTTACTCAAAAATGGAATCAGCTGTAGATACTCTTCCTGAGAGGTTCCTTAACATTTGTCTATAGGTTTGTAAGATATTTTGTTAAAAGACAAAAAAATACAGGCAATCATATCACTGACCTCCTTTATAAACAGGATAAGGAGGCCAACATGTGCAGCAAATATGAATAATGTAATACTGAGGTCCAGGAGGAGGCTGTTGTGTTGGTTTGAGGGGAATGTTTAGTTGCAGGGACATGGATGGGAAGGGGTACAGAGACAGTGGAGGAGAAAAATGAAATCACCCAGTCAGCCTACGTGTACTGCCTCACATTCTCTGTGGTTTTTTCTTGCGGCGAGCCCCCCCTCCCCCCGCTGCTCCTGTAACAAACAAGTCCGCGGCTGCGCAGAAGCGGAGGGGGGGGATTCCTCAGGGTGAAGGCACGAGGCGGAGCGAAGCCACGCACAGATTATGGGCGGATGCTTTAGTCACATCCAGGCGTCCAATCAGGAGCGGGGATCCGCCCAGCCTCTCTCCTCCTCCTCCACGTGGGCGTGGCCTGAGCCTGCGTATTTGTGTGTGTGTGTGGCTGAACTTAAAGAGTGTGTTCTCGCGCAGACTGGCTGTTGTTTACTGAGGACGCTGATCTGTGCCTGTTCCACTCTCATGGTCGTGCAGACGCTAAGGATGAAGATCCAGGAGTCGCCCGTGGCCTGTGACCCGGCGGGGAGGATCGGGGGCGGGGAGGTGCGCGTCTCCGAGGCGGACTGCGAGGACGTCCCCCGGCTGGACCTGACGTCTCTGACCGAGGACAGCGGCAACTGGGGAGGTGAGAATGCACGGCTCTATCCTGCTACTGCTTTTAACACACCCATCATTTATTTACCACACATTAAGGCGTTGTACACTTTATGCATGCAAGATAAACAAATAATGTAAATATGTAAACAACCTGCAGATTTGCACACCTCCTTCTCCTCTCTCTTGCAACAAGTTATCTTCCTGCTCGATTATACCAGAAGGAGAAACGTGTTTGTTGTTTTCATATCTGAGATCATCCATCAAAGCTTGTTTTCTTCTGGTTTAATTGGTTTAAACAGGTGTAAATACCCGGATGTAAACACTTCTCTAGATTGTGTTTAGGCTTGTCTGTAAATACCTACAGCTTTACATTTCTGTCAAAATCATTAATTGTGTGTGTGTGGAGGGGGGGTTGACCCAGACAACAGCATAATAAAGAAGGTTATTGATCAGAATGATGCTTCATTTAGTATTGTTATTGTTGATCCCTCCAGAAACATGCATTTTTATGAATAATCTGCAGAAATCAAAGTTCAAAACATAAACTACAACAGAAGATGTTATTGGTTGTTGGGCTTATCAGGATTTCTAACACTAAGTTGGCAGAATCTGAAAGGGTTGCATCATTCCTCCTGGGCATTCCTTTTTTTTCTTTGTGACTCTTTCTTTCTTTTTTTTAATATATTTTTCATTAGTCCTTCTGAGTGGTTTTATTATTGCAGTGGTGTGCAGAAAGGAACTAGGGCCCAGTTTGTGGTGACCGTTTAGATTGCGCCACAGAGGAACCCGGGCACAGTGAAGCTGCTCTGAATGCCAGACGTTCAGATGAGTCGTGCACAGGAATGATAACCAACAGGTTCACCCGTCTGAACAGACCATACACCCAAAGAACACGCTCTGTCTTCTTCTTCCGGTGACCTCTTTCTGCTTTCATGTGTTTACGTTCGCTCCCACCATTGCCACTTCCTGTTTGATCTAAAACACACTGAAAAAAAAAAGAAAATAGCACCCCTGCAAGAAGTGTGACAGTTTCTACAGCCTCAGCAGGCAAAAACATGTTTCATGGAGCTCTCTAGTGGCCAAAGTTTGTACCTGGAAAAATACTGGAGCTTAGGGGAGGAGGTTCTTGTTGCCATGCAGCCCTTTTTTCTTTTTTTTAAGCACGCACAGAGGACGTTTGTTTGTCTAAGCTGATGTATGTTTTGCACAGACAAGAAGATGTTTTGTCTGATCTTCTTCCTTCTTTTTTTGATCCTCCTCCTTGAACACTCTGTTCTGAATATGTAAAGGAGCTCAGAGCCTCAAGAAGCCCACGGGGGGTCGGATGCATGATTGACTGTGACCATGTAGGGCAGGATTAGGGAGGGTGTGGGCCCCTGGGCTACAGCTACTTTTAAAGACCCTTTATTGATCTTTTATTAATGCACACAAATCTATAAATCTATAGACCTACCATCTGAAATTATAAAAAACTCAACTCTGTAATGCTTTTCTTTTTAATTAATCATTTCTACTCAAACTATAAGTGAATCTGAACTGTTCTCTATTTAAATTCAATTAATTTAAAAGTGCAATGAGGATGAAAAGGTCAACATATCAGCAAACCAAGCAACAGGAAATATCACAATAATTTGTAACTAGGCAGCTTACTTTAAAGTCATGACTTTGAACAGGGCACAGTAAGTTACCACAAGTTTCGGTTTTAAAGAAAAATCTAAAATTTGAAACAGAAAATGCAAACCTGTTAACTGGTTTTCTGAAAATATAAGACTGTCTGATTGAATTTCTTTCTGTAAAGAGTCATCGCTGAGTGGCCCTCAGGATGATTGTAAATATAGAATAATCACGTAAAACAATGCTTCATCACTTCACAAAGCAATAAGAGCTTTTACAAACCATTATAACACACATACAGTTATTCAGTAAAACTTTAATACCGTTGACTTTAAATTTGTAAAAAAAAAATTTATGAAGCAAAATTGAAAAAAATCATGAAGTAAATGCTTTGTGCTATAATTGCCAAAAAAGCTCATGTTGAAACATAAGCCAAAACCCAAAATTAGCAAAACTAAAAGCTAAATGTAGCCAAATTCTAACCAAATGCTGCGATTTACAATTCAAAATCTAAAATTAGCCAGATGTAGCTGAAGTAGAGACTTGAGGAGATCTCAATGTATTTTAATGGAATTTTCTTTTGTAAATAAAGGGAAATCATTCAAAAGAACCTAAAAGTTACAAATAATAAAAATCAAAGCACATTATTCCTGGTTGAGCTGAACAGTTTGGCATATAAATGGTTAAAAGGATGTGGAAGTTGTTTGATTGGGGGGGGGTGTAAGAAAGGAACTTTAAACAGGAAGAGGTGTTTGGAAAACTGCTATTCGTTTGAAAACACGCCTGCTGCAGAATAAACCACGTGCATATAGTTCAACTTTTGTCTCAAGCTGCAACTAAAAGAGGTTTATGCCGCGTTAAGACGAGCCGAGCTGAATAATCACTTCACGAAACAGTGCAGTGGTCGTAAGTACTTCCTACTATACGAACAGGAATGTGGACGTCTGAGAGCATTATGCCGGTGGAATGTCTGCACTCTTTGTCCCGGTACACCCCGTGCTGGTGCCCCATGGCCCGATATTAGACCTGCCTGCCTGCCAGTGACAGGGAGATGGCAGACTAACTACTAGGATGAACACAATTCAGAGAGTTGAAGGAAAAGTGTATTAAATCACTTCTCTTTTTTTATTGAGAGTCGCCTTTAAATTGGCTAAAATTTATCATGGTAGTAGCACAAACCCTGTCCTATTGTGCCTGAGTTTTGGATTCCTTACCCTCATCTCGTTCATTTCTGGAGCATTTTTCCATCTAATCCATCGTGATCTCCATTGTTGTGTCAGGATGATTAAAAGAAGAAAGAACGGAAGGAGGAAAATGTTTGATTGACCTTTTCCACTTCATGGCAACATCCCTGACGAGTCCGGAAGATAAGCACCGAGTTGTCTCGCAAAACCTTTACTGAAATGGCACTTTGGCAAGTTTTTAGTTTCATTAATCTAGTTAATCTCGATGCATTCAGTTGATTTAGAGGATTCATTTCGCTTCCATTGTGCCGATCTGGGTCTCTGTGGGGAAGAAGGTGTGATGGAGCTTAATCTGTGAGAGTGACGCTACAG
>JARVJO010070920.1:0-17221 GCA_031762555.1 Cynodonichthys magdalenae | reverse complement strand
AACCATGGAAATCATGGTGTTTGTGGTTGCCTAGCGCTGAGCTTGCCTATAGTAATGGCCGTTCAATGCCGCAAATCACTTCCGGTTCAGGCATGTGGGAACTATCTATTGCGCCATTCCCACCCCTGTGCTTTGGCCCCACGCAGTGTCCCGACGCGTGGTTGTGCACCTTCGAAATTTTCCAAAGGTGGATGCAGGCGAGCCCTGCGCAAGTACCAAAGCACGACTATAACCCAGCTTTTAGACTGCTGGAGCACAAACTGAGCACATTTCCTCACTCTGCTGCTGTCTTTAGGTTCTCTCCTCGACATGTTTGTTGTAATCACTTCTATCAATAACCTGTGTTTTCTTGCCTCTCTTCCAGAGGAAAATACACCTGGATCAGTCCTGTGTTTGACTGTGTCTCTTTCCTGTCCCTCAAACCCAGTCGGTCGAGGCAGATGGCCGTCCTGGTTAAGTTTCCCATGTCCACTGTCACCAATGAGCTGCTTAGGATGGGAGAATGTGATGAAGTGAAGATTTAACATCTGTTGGGTTCTTCAGATTTATTGCTTTTTGTGTACAGTGCCCTGAGACGACGTTTGTTGTGACTTGACACTATATAAATAAACTGAATTGAGATGAGTTGAATTGAATTGAATTGAATTGAATCGAATCCAATTTAATTTAATTGGTCTATCCCACATAGCAAACAGGTGTTGGCCAGCATTGATGGCATGCTACAACTGGCCTAGTTGTGAAGACGGAGCTGAGCTGTAAGGTAAAGGCTGTTTATCGATCAGTCTTCGTTCCTACCCTCACCTATGGTCACAAATGTTGGGTTGTGACAGAAAGAACAAGATCACAGATACAGTGGGTCGAAATGAGTTTTCACTGCAGGGTAGTTGGACTCTCCCTTAGAGATAGAGTGAGAAATTCAGAGAGACTCAGAGTAGAGCTGCTGCTCCTCCACATCGAGAGGAGCCAGTTGAGGTGGTTCTGGCATCTGGTAAGGATACCTTCTGGATACCTCCCGTGTTTCAGGAATGTCTGTTACATATAAACATTTATGGGAGGAGACCCAGAACGCGATAGAGAGACTATGTCTCTTGTCTGGCCTGGGAACACCTGTCAATCCTCCCAGAAGGGCTGGAAGAGTTGGCTGGGGAAAGAGAGGTCTGGATCTTCCTGCTCAAGCTGCTGGCCCCCGAGACCGAACTCGGAATAACCATAAGATGATAGATGGATGTTAAATGATATGCATCCTTTTCTGTTCTCTTTATTTTACTGGTTTGTTACTGAAGAAACAATTGAAAAAGTAAAATTAAAATAGTTGTTGAAACTATTACTTAGCTTTACTGAACTAAAATCTGCTTTAAGCTGCACATTTAATGGTTGTTGTTGCGCTTTCTCTTCTTCTCAAATAAAAACCCCACACTCACATCCCCCACATAATCACACAGCATTTGCATTTTATCCAAAAAATGTGCACAAATATTTAGGGACACTTTCACTTCTCAGCTCATGTTTAAAGTGTTTGAGGCCAGCTGTCCTAAAACAGAAGCAGAAGTTCATTTCTGGCCAAAGACTTTACGTCCAACTCAACACTCTGAGATCATTTCGCCTCTTTGAAGAAATTTCAATACGCAGAGACTCTTTGACAGTTGGTATGAAGCTGGAGGATGAGATGTTGCTAAGTAACCAAAATCCTGACAGACTGAAGGATCAAGCTTCAGACTGACTGGGTATACATGCTGTAGTAAGTGTACACAATGTGTGAGAGGAATAAATATGGAGACTAGGAACAATGTAGTTAAGGTTTCAGTTAATTGTACTCTAACAAACACTGGCGGAAACTCACTAGCTGTAGTGTAAAATAAGTACACTCAGTGTTAATTTCTGAAATCTAAGCATGATTCAGAATTTTGCAGTAATGACTTTATGCACATCGTTAAACAAGTCTGAACTTGTGATCCCATCATTGTTTTCTTTTACTTCCCTCAGTATGTTTTTCTGATTGATATAAATTAGCCAGTCTTAGATTTTTTTGCTGCATTCACATCTTTCTTTTTTTTCATGGACAGAAGTTTCAGTAAGACAAAACTAGTGTTTAAAAAAAAAAAACTTTCCAAAGTGGAAATTGTTCAAAACACACAGTCACTTTGGAGGATTTGTGTGGGCAGGAGGTTTGCAGTTTTTCAAAAACATTGACGCAACAGCCTTATTTGTTAAACAAGCTCACTTTGTGTCCTAAGAACACAAATATACAGCTGTTTTATTTTTTCTGGGTCTGATTTGCTTTATTCTGATTCTGTGGTCATCAAACTTTGATTGTGTGCTGAAATAATCAGTGACAACAGAAAGAAAAAATTTGGGGGGAGAATCTTTAGCCATGCTGATCATGTCCTTTATTAGTATTTTCTTGTGTTAATGTAGATCAGAGATGGACAACTGGCGGCCTTTGGGCCACATCTGGTTTGCAGGTGACTGCTGTCCGGCCCGCCAAGTTAAAAAAAGCATTCAAAACAGCTCTTAGATACATTTTTAAAAATTAATGTCCGCTCAACAGTCCAGGCTCTTTGTTGTCATATTGTGCGACTCATAATGCTCCACACATTTTCAATGGGTTAGGTCTGCAGGCAGGGAGGTCAGTCTAGTACCCGACTCTTTTACTACAAAGCCACACTGTTGGAACACGTGCAGAATGAGGCTTGTCTTGCTGAAATGAGCAGAGACGTGCCTGAAAAAGACGTGGCTTGGATGGAAGCATAATCGTTCTTTCAGCATTAATGGTCTCTTCACAGATGTGTAAGTTACTAATGTCATGGCCACTAATACAACCCCATACCATCAGGGAGGCTGGCTTTTAAACTTTGTGCTGAGAACAATCCGGACAATTTTTTTCCACTTTGACCTGGAGGACACCACGTCCATGATTTCCCAAACAATTTAAAAAATGTTAACTCATCAGACCACAGGACACTTTTCCACTTTGTGTCAGTCCATCTCAGATGAGCTCGGGCCCAGAGGAGCCGGCAGGGTTTCTGGGTGTTGATTTATGTTTTTGGTTTTGCATGGTAGAGCTTTAACTTGAACTTGTAGATGTAGCAATGAACTGTGTTCACTGACAATAGTTTTCTGAAGTGTTCCTGAGTCCATGTGGTAATATCTGTTACAGAATGATGTGGGTTTTTAATGCAGTGCTGCCTGAGGGGTCAAAGGTCACGGGCATTCAATGTTAGTTTTTGGCCTTGCAGTTCACTGGCAGAAATTTTTTCAGATTCTTTGAATCTTTAGAAGATATTATGGACTGTAGATGAAGAAATCTCTAAATTCCTTGCAACTGTACATTGAGAAACATTCCTAAAATGTCGGACGATTTGCTATTTGTTCACCCCATTCTTGTTTATGAACAACTGAGTCTTTTGAGGATGCTCCCTTTATAACAACTCTTGACACTCACCTGTTTCCAATTCACCTGTGGAATGTTCCAAACAGGTGTTTTTTGAAAACACAAAGATAAAGGTTTCTTTTGTTGCCCCTGTCACAGTTTTTTTTTTTTGGAATATGTTGCAGACATCAAATTCAAAACGAGTAAATTTTTGTCAAAAAATAAAACATAAAACAATTGATCAGTTTGAACATTAAATATCTTGTCTTTGTAGTGTAATCAATTGAAGATTGAAGAAGGTTTAAAAGGATTTGCAAATCATTGTGTGCTTTTTTTTTTAATTTGTTTTACACAACATCCCAACTTCATTAGACTTGTGGTTGTAGTTTTTTCACTTGTCTTTTTCTTTAGTACATAATTCAGTTTAATCATGTCTGCAGAGGACTTAAGTTGTTGTCTGAAGAGATTTTAGAGCATTGAGAATAAATCTTTATAAATTTTGTGTGGGTGGTAAGCAGTTAAAAGAAAATGCAAAGGTAATTCTGAGAGAAAATCTTTATGAAATGGGGTTTTGTCTGTACCTGATCCTCTAATTTAAATCATGTATCTCAGATCTCTACCTCTGAAGTTTCTTTGAACTTTGAGCAACAAGAAAAAAATATTAAAGTTACAAATGCAGCTGTTGGAGAAAGAATTGGCATTAAAACACACGTGAACCAAGAATATGCTGAGGCAAACTTAAGTGGATAAAGAAATCAGACTCTAACAGCTCTTCCACTGAACATCCTTATAACGTTTTCATTTATTTACACTGTCTTGATTAAAACACATGACCAACAAAACACAATAAAATAGTAAATGTTTGAATTATTAACTTGAACGTGACTAAAATGAATAGACAGCAGTAAAAAGTGCAGTTTAACAATCCCATGAGGCTTTGCTCTGTTAAATGAACAACCATTAGTTTAAAAGATTGCCCCCTTGTGGTTCAGTTCAATATTAACGAAGAAAACAAATCGCAAAATGGAGCGTAGATGGGCTGAATGAAAATTTCAGATTTTTTTTAATTTCCGCGGAAAAATTCTGAACAATTATTTTCTTACCTGTTACAGCTAGCTCTTTGAACATCGTTATAGACTCCAAACATAATCAAGACCAAAGCTGATTGTTGCCATTTTAGACTTTCAAAGCCATTCATGCTAATGTTTATTTTAAAAATCTTTACATTCTTGTCATTTTATTTAAATAAAATGAAAGTTATTTGCAAGCCCAAAGTAGCTGGTGCAGCTTTAAGGGCACTTTCAGTGTAATATCTCTGCTGGAATAACTGTAATGTGACACGTCTATAAATTATTTTAATTTAGACTGGAGTTGTTACAAGTTGGCAGAAATACGCTTTAGGTTTTGGCCCAGCTCGTTCAATTAGCTCATCAATCTGATCAGAGTTAAAGTATTCCTCTAAACTGAAACCGTTCAAGGAGAAAATCACAACATTTTACACAAAACTTCACTTTAAAATGTCTGAACTGTGCCTTAGATGGCTTAAATGACTCATGATCCTTTTATTTTTGTCTTCCTAAGAACAGGTTGAGTTTTTGTTCTAGCCCACCTCTAATGAACTATAATCAATAACCCTGCAGGTTTTAGCTGCACATCTAATAAAACAGTCCTTTCAGGCAGTCATTGGTGGTGTACTACAAGTGTAATTATGCTGCACCGTACATCCCTGCTGGGGATGATTAAGAAATTGCTTGTAATGGAAGCTGACAATGGACTAACCTAAAACTGCCCTGCTGTCCTGCACCTGGTCTGACAGGGAGCAGACACAGACATAAAGGAGAACCCGAGTGAAAGCTTTCAATCTGTGTCATTCTACGACTTTCAGGATGATTTTTTTAATTTAAAGTCTACCAGCTGGTTGGATGTAATAAAAGAAAAAGCTCCGAGCAATTCCTCATTCCTAATGTTTCATATACAGGCAAGTGGCTCAGTTGGTAGAGCTGTTGCCTCTCAGTAAGAAGGTTGCAAGATTGAATCCAAACCTGGAACCTTTTTGGGTAAAGTTTGAATGCTCTCTCCGTGCATGTGTGGGTTTTCTCCAGTTTCCTCCCACAGAACAAAAACATGAATGTTAGAATACTAGTTGAGAGTGAGAGAGTGAAAGGTCGTTTGTCTCTACTGACAATACTATGTGTCCCTGGGATGGGCTAATGACCTGTCCATAGTGAAACCTGTGACCCTGAAAGGAAGAAGCAGATTAAAATCATGGATGGATGTTTCATCCACATGTGTGTGTGTGTGTGTACATGGTTTTGTTACCTGGTGGGGATTATTCTTGACCATATTTCTGGTACACACAGCCTTGTGAGGACACATTGTTCCTTATGGGGACAAAAGCCTGGTCCCCATTGGGGTAAGTACCATTGGTGGGTCAGGGGTTAGGTTTAGGACTAAGTTGTTAAGTGAGTTTTGAGTCAGCTATACTGTTAGGTTTAGGGTAAGGGGTCAGGGTTAGGCTATAGAAATGACTGGTACGTGAATGGATGTCAATGCAAAGTCCCCATGAGAATAGAAGAACAAATCTGTGTTCCAGGTGTTTGTTAGCTTTATATGACTGTTTTTCTATAAATACCTACCTTGTCAGGACCAGTAGTCTTTATAGTGACCAAACAACAACAGTCCGAATATGGTCGAATTCCATTTTTGGGTTGGGAGTTAGATTTAGGACTAAGTTTTGAAATGAGTTAGGGTTAGGGTTAGTTATGTACTGGCGGTGGGCTAGGTTTAGGGTAAGAGTCAGGCTAGGTTATAGAAGTAAATAGAAGTCGATACACGGTCTTAATAAAGGTAGAAATACAAGTTTGTGTGTATGTGTGTGTGTGTGCGTCAGACAAACATAAAAATCCGCTGGTTGATTCAGTCGTTGCTCATTGCAGCGCTACGTGAGATGCAATTAACAGTGTGCTGAGAAGTCACGACCATCTGCACGGGGACACGTTCAGACATTTAGAAAAGGCCAAAGTGTTTCAGGAGTGGAGCAAACAAAGAAATGAATGACTCACATCACCCAGAGGGGAAAGCTGGAGTCTGACTCATTTTTTTCTTCTTTTTTTTCAAAATATATACAAATATATAAATAAATAAAATCACTCATCAGAATAAATACAGCCCCCCACTTACAAAGAGAAGTGGGAATTATCTGAAATACAGAAAGAAAAAAATCCACTGAGGCATAAAAGAGGTCAAAATATTTTGATTTCTTTTCAAGTACAGAATAGTCTGAATCAACTTGAAGTTAATGGTTGATATCACATTTTGATGTTTCTTTTTTTGCCACCTATCAAACAGATATAACTATTGGTTGTCAAACCATAATTTTAATATTTCTATTTGAAAGGCAGATAATTGAAGTGAAAATATTATTTTGCACAAGTTAGTAAAATGAGCATTAAACTGTGGGACTTCTTTTATTCTTACTTTATTCTTTACAATACACAGGAAGTATAATAAGACTTATGATGAGAGCTGGTAAAACTCTCTAATGTATTTAAGAATCAAGATTTATCAGGGCTTTAAGTAAAAAACAAATTGTGAGCTTTAAACTTTTTTGTAGTGATGATAGAAATGAAATCATAACATATTGTTTCTCTTGCCAATCTGAGAATCTGTGTGAAAATCCACACTTAAATAACAGTAAATGAAGCAGCAGTGTGTGTGTGTGTGTGGGGGGGGGGGGTTACTCCATTACATCAGAGCCTGAGGCTAATCAATTGTATTGTAATACATAGTTCCTACATGGTTCCAGTTGATTCATTCTCAGGTTATATTTTTTATTAACTCTATACAAAGTTGTGTCATTGTCAAAGTTCTCTCTTTCTATGTTGAGGCTCCATTTCACCCCCAACTCATAATCAAAACTCAAAGATACTCCCAATCCAGAGGAGGTAGTCTATCCTTTTCTAACCGAGGATGATGGCCTGATGCAGATCTTCATCTCAGCTGCTTTACACCTGTCTGTAAACTGAGAGCTCGTGACGTCAATGACCCCAACAAGAACTAACCGCCATCATTGTACATTCTCAACAGTCACAGGTGTCGTCTTTGTGTTATTATTGAACTACACACGAGAACACAGCAAAAACCTAAAAATGGTCAATGGTTTACAAGAGATGGCAGTGCTCTGTTATCAGGTCACAGCTTTGTATTTGTCATTTATCACTCTGAAGCAGCTGTGTGTCTGGCTTTGTAATGGGCTCTGTTGTGATGGGTCACTGGCCTGCACTTAGTGATATCAGTGATTAGAGGCTTGTTTTTATTTTCTCCTGCAGAGTCTCTGTCATCATGTAGGGGGAAAAAAAGAAGGAAGACAAAGTGATGAGTGCAGGCGGGAAAAGTGACAAACTGATAAATAGTCAAACAAAGGAATCTGAGTGGAGCTTTTCAACACAAAAACAGTTTATGTTAATATGAAGTGTACATTTTCTTTAGGGAGAAATGAAGTGAGAAGTTAAAAGTATATTTTTCAGGTCTTGGGAGCATTTCCACACGAGTTGTTCAGGAACAACCTGGCTGGAGCTGATTGACAGAACTGCTGGATGCATCTATAAATCATAAGAATGAACCTGACAGACAGTAAATAATAAAAAGTTTGTTCAGTTTTGGGTTTCCAGCATGAATCATTGACGACTGTTTGCACTTATACTGAAGTCATCTTCTCTACTTTATGTTTACTTTAGGTTTTACCATCACATCAAAACAAATATTAAGTCAGATTTAATCAAGATGTCTTCAGCACATTTTAAGATTCCTTTAAGATTCATTTTTATACCTGGATCATCCTGATATGAGCTGTTCCAGAGAAATGCCTTGATTTGTCTTCCTAATCTGAATAAACCTAAAAATATGAATCAGACCAAAGCAATGGTCTGATTCATATTTTTAGGTTATTTATGCTGGTTATTTTGGGTTTTTTTATTGTTCAATCAAAAAAATAATAATTTCAACCAAACAAAAAATGTCTTTCAATTTTAAGAAATTTCAATCAAAACGTTTTGCAAAACAGAAACTTTTTTTTTCCACATCAGAAATCTTTGGTTGATACTCTAAGTTTTTGATTGAACTCAAAAATGTTTTAAACTCAGAGAACATGAACATCCTGGGTCCTGAAACAACCAACCACTGTTGCAGTAGAGAAGCTCTAAGATTGAAAAAAAGGCTCTTTCAAATGGCAACATCACAATAAAATAACAGAACAAATGTATTTTTGTCCTCCTATTAATCCAATCTGAACTGATAAACAGTGTTCTACAGGACAAAAAAAACTTAAACTGAAAGATTTTTTGTTTATCACACTGAGATGGGAATAATATTGTTTTACATACGGCTACATATTGTTCTTGTTTCTCTCTACATTTTCACAAGGTGCATCATATATAAAATCTTGGTTGTTTAGAAAGTCCATGGCCTGATTGGATAATTTTGTATGTTTATTTTGTATTGAATTTAGAGATATTTGGAACGTATTATTAAATTATGGCCACATCAGGGACTTTTACCTACTAAAAAAAAGCCTAAAAAGTCTATATTCACTTTTTTTTTAAATATATATGAAAACTAAGGATTTGAGAAAATGAATACAGCGACTGTTTTGTAATTATTCTTTTTCCACTGACTCATCCCTCTCAACAAACACATTCACATAAAAAAACAGCCTTTCTTTGTCTGTACTGCTCTTTTTTGTTTTCCACATCTTTTTATTCGTTGTCTGTTTTCTGCACATCTCTTCCTTCCTGCTGTCCCTCCCTCCTTCTTCTTTTTTTTCTCAGCAGCTGAATCCTCAGAGTTGTTTTGCTCGGGGAACTTCCTCTCTGAAGGCCTTTCTTCTTCTCCCGTCCAATTATTGAGCCGGTCTTGTGATGAAAAAACAAAACCCTCCTTATTTTAGTTGGCTCTGGGGAAAATGAAAGAGTCATCCGACGCTAACAAATTTGTGCATGCTTATAAACCACATGGTCTCCCACAAAAGTACACATTTGTTTAATTGTTCTACTGATTTGAGATTATTTCTAACCTCAGGTTTATGAATGAGTGTGTGTACATGTGTGAAAGGGAACGTTCGGCTTTGTTTTCTGTCTGGATCCTGTTTGTCTGATTGGAGGACTACTTCCACTTCCCCAGGACCAATTTGATGTGCCACCATAAAATTTTCTGGGGGCGCCACTGGTCATGGAGACCAACAACCAATGGAAATGTTGTGAATACTATATTTAAAACCATGCAGTTAGTTACACTTTAAAAAAAAACATACTGTATTTGTTTTTCAGCTTGACGAGGCAGTGATATTTGTAAGGCTGTTGAGCTGATGTATTTACAACCTTTTAGTGCACAAATTTATCGCAGTAAACCTTGATTGGCTTACAGAGTCAAGAACGAGGACCAGTTTTGTTGTACCACTAAGTGCCGTTTTCTTTGTTAGGGTTGGTTAAACCAGACATCTTAAATGCAGAACAGGCAGGAGGTTGAAAATAACAGACTTCTATCAAACTCTTAGTCCAAAGAGCATCTTGATGGCACAGAAATCCAATTACCAGATCCTTGACTTAAATCACAACACAGTGACACAATGTAGAGAAACTGTCTAGAACATGACAAGCATAAAGAACAGTGTTGGTCAAAGGAAGAAGGAAAACTGAATACAGTGAGGTTGAGAAGCAGGTGAAAACTGTCACAGTTCAACTACACCAACCTTTCCCACGTATTCTTGTTTAATGGAGGTTTTTCTGCTCCAGTGTCAACTTATAAAAGTACAATAAAATACTTTTGACTTTTATGTTACAGTACAAACAGTATTTTCAGGATGTTTCAGATTGGATCACATGTTCTGAGCATTAAAACAAAACAAACTTTTGGAGCAAACGTCAGACAAGTTGAGCACATTTTGTATAAATCACAGTGCAGTAAACAACATATGGCAACCACAGATCACCAGCTTCCTCATCTATTACCCACTGAGAGCTATTTCAATATCTAACTTCTGACACATTAGTAACAAACACAGCCTGTTGTTTTCCACTATTTTCTTTGTCTGTTTATTATCAGTTTCATTTCAAACTAAATTACATCTCACAATTGAAAACTAGGAATGGGATGTTAACTTTGTTGGCTTTCCATTTTTGAAATGAAATAAGCCACAAACAGAAAAATATACATGAAGTGTTTGAAATCCGTGTATGTTTTTTTTTTTGTTTTGTTTTTTGTTTTTTGTTAAATTAGAAAAATTAAAATTGCAAAAAATAAAACAAAAAACGATGTGGGGGAAACTCTGCATTATGTAAAAGAACAAGTATTATTATTTTACCTTGTAAATTGATTTATTTTGCATTGAATTACAAATATAACTACTATTGATTTTAAATGTATTTCTATATTCAATTAAAGGGGCAATATTTTGTAAAATCAGCTTTTTTTTTCTTTTTTGCTTTATATCATGTTAAAATGTTATCCTGTCATCAAAAACATGTCCAGAGTCTTGCTTTGACTCATTTATGCATGTTTGTGAAATCCTGTATAGTCCCAAGGCAGCCATGCAGGAGAGCAAAAATGGCTGGTTGGACCTAGAACCACCTTTTAGGAGCAGCTCCTCCTCTGGGCCGTGTCTCCAAACTGAGTTTCCACATCTCGCCTCTCCCACGACTCCTGCAGGCTATCGGCAGCAACAACTGGTGAAACCACATGTCTGCTGAGCTCGTAATACTTCTCACTCCAGTCCTTTTCAGATTAAAAAATGCCTTTGAGGAAATGGATTTTCAGATACCTTTTTAAGCTTTTATGGATACACGGTTCTTAAGAAATGCCTGGTTTGATTTCATTTTTGGAAGTCACCCTCCGACAAAAAAAAACATGTATTTATATATTTGTGCGAGCTACTTTACGATGATAACTTTCTGAACAAAAGTGAATTTAACAGTGGACTAATAAGATTATCACTAAAAGACGATGCAAAGCAACACTCAGAAGGATACAAAAACGTTGTCGCCCAGGTAAGCTGAAAAACTCATGTTTTGTTCGGTTGTTTGGTCAATCTGTGATCTATGGTTATTATTCATAACTTATATTATGGTCTGTGGTCTTTAGTTGGCTTACATCACATTTTAGTAATAAATACATTAGCTCAACATTGGCGTGTGTGTCTGTGAGGATGACTGGGAAATAATCTTACCAAACTGAAATGTCACCTCTCTACTCAACAGCATTTCAATAACAACTGAAGGTGACATAATTACTTTATTATAGAATTTAAATATATGCCCAAGAAACACATAATAAAAGAAATAAAAATGGGGGAGTGTCTCATTGACAGGTTGGTACCCCTGCCTGTTGAATAGTGCTGATCTGAAGAATCAACTGAAACCTCACATGAATCTAACATTTTTATGCATTTGCTGCAGGATTTAGTATTTCAGTCCCTGGAACTAAGCCACTCCCACACATAAATCCTAGATATTTTTCAAGTTTAATTACTGTGGAAGTTTTAAAAAAAAAACAGAGTGAGTAGTGCCCTTGTATTTGTCTTTAAAACGGGGGAATTTTGTAATTTTCAACCAGATTCATTCATGAACAGATTAATTATTTGGACCAGAAACTGGATGTTCTGCTTCATCACGAGTCACTAATGAAGAATAAAGTCTCTTTTTAGCTTTTTCAAAAAAGCAATAAAAAACTGAGTGTCATGAGATACAAGACTAATTTTCAGATATTTTTATATTTTAAACTCTGACATCCAGTGACTCATTTAAAAATAATCTGAAACTGCAAATGAATAAAACAAAATAAGGAAATAATTTCCCATAAATTCAAACTTATTTTATTTCTATATACAAATTATCTGACCTAAAGTAAAACTACATGTTACATATTAGGCTCAAAATATTGTGTTCAGAGTTTGTTAAAGATTTCAAGATTTAAGATGTTTTTTTACATTTTATAAAACTACAACACAGTGAAAGTATCATAAACCACTTCTAAAGGCCTATAAAATGTGTAAATAATGAGAAGCAATAAAAAATAATAAATTGATTGGGAATGCAATAAGATCAAATCAAAATTGATTACAAAATACAAACATTTACATGTTTGTAAAATTAACCATTAAAGTTTGTATTTATGTGATCATAAATCATAAAATGTTAATTATAAGTAATTATAACAAATAAGTGGCCCTAATGAGCTCCTAAACCAAACAAAACACAAGATGAATGAAATAATTTGGAGTGATTTCTCATCGGAAACTTGAAGCAATTTGTAATCTTAAGTGATACATTGATAAATGTATTTTGTTACCACCCCAATTCCAATGAAGTGTAAAACAAAAATAAAAACAAAATACAATGATGGTTTTCTGCAGTGTTCCTGAGTCCATGTGGTAATTGTGTTACAGAATGATGTAGATTTTTAATGCACTGGTTTTCAGCATTGCTGTTTACTTACAAAGATTTGTCCAGATTCTCTGAATATTTAGATGTTGTTAGGGATTGTAGATGATTAAATCCCTAAATTCCTTGCAATTTTATGTTGAGAAACATTGTTCTTAAACTGTTGGACTATTTACTCATGCAGTTGTTCATAAAGTGGTGAACCTCGCCCCATCCTTGACGACTGAGCCTTTCAGGGATGCTCCTTTTATACCCAATCATGAAACACACCTGTTTCCTTTAACCTGTTCACCTGTGGAATTTTGCAAACAGGTGTGTTTTTTTAAGCATTCTCAACCTTCTCAGTCTATTGGTGCCCCTATCCCAGCTTTTTCGAAGGTGTTGCAGCATCAAATTCAAAATGAGTAAATATTAAAAAATAAATAAATAAAATAAAAATAAATGTTTATCAGTCTGAACATTAAATATCTTGTCTTTGTAGAATATTCAATTGAATACACCAAAAACAAGCATTCCTGTTGTTTTTCTTCTTTGTCAGTTTGTTTTCATCCTTTACTTCCTTGGCTTCCATTCAAGATGAAAGAAACAAAATCTGCTCCTGCTCTTCTGCAAAGCGGACAGGTTTCAGAACATGTAAGATGTTGACGTTCACATCACTTTGTTTTGGCCTTCAAAAGTCAAAAGCATTTCAAACTTTGAATTGCTGAATGTCTAAGGGCACTGGCCCTCCAGTGGTGCCATAAAAAGACGAAGGGAAAAAAATGTAATTTGCATTTCATATGAAAAATGGCACAAAAAGCTGCAGAGAGAAAGATTCATTTTACTGACTTCATGTGTTTTTGTGGCCTTTTTTAAATTCAGGTATCAAAACCATTTGATAAACACTGAACCAGCTTTGTCTCGTGCAAAATACAGATTATTTCTGACAATTATTGTTAGGGTAATGATGGAATCAGACATCCAAGCAAAAAAAGTGTCCTTAATGTTTCTTCAGCAACAGGAAATACAGAAGAGGACTGGTGTTACATAGTAAAAAAAAATGTTTCTTTTCTGAGTTCTGACTTTTTTCTCAGAATTCGGACTTTAATCTCAAAATTCTGATATTAAAGAGAGAACTCAGGAAATTTATTTTTACTTTATTTGATTTTATTCTATTGCTCTGTGCTCCTAATCCTCGTATTGTGTGTCAAAAAATAAGAAAAAAATGTACGACCAAAAAAATATATTTCTTACCTCACACTGTTATTTAAAATTGTGCCACTAGCTGCTCATTCTCACTGTTTGTGTATTTTGTCTTGGACATTTGGTCAATGAAGTTTGAACAAAATCTTCTGAGCAAATCTTTTGAATCTGTCGTGTTTGACACTGCTTGGTGTAAAAAAAGAGTGTTTTCTGAACATAGTTTTAAGTGGATGGATGGATGGATGGATGGATGGATGGATGGATGGATGGATGGATAGATGGATGAATGGATAGATGGATAGATGGATGGATGGATGGATGGATGGATGGATGGATGGATGGATGGATGGATGGATGGATGGATGGATGTGTGACACCTGTCTACATTAGTCAACTTGTTACAAAAAATATTGTCAAATAAAGTTTCCTCATCCTTCCTCCTTGTGGACAGAAGAACATTTACTACACCACCACTAGAGGGCGTGCTCACATAAATATAAGTATGCCATTTAGCATTTTATTCTAACTCAACTGCCTGTTTTTTTGTTTTGTTTTATTTTGTTTTTCTTATTTTGTTTTGTTTTATTTTTGTTTTTTTAGTATCCATTTCTATCACATGTAATGTATACCTTCAGAAATCCACTATTGAAATGAAATGATCATTTCTACGAATAGTTTTAAACTAAAGGTCACATTTTACATCTTTGAGTTAGGCCCTTTTTTTAAAAAAAATAGGTTTAATTGTGTTTTCCCAAAAGTATCAATTTGTTTGTGCTACATGGTGACTTTACTTCCAGGAATCCAAGGCAGAGACGTAATGAATGATCGAACCACATCTGAGGGCTGAACAGCCAGCAGCACGACTCCTGCTGACTTTCCCTCAATTTTTAAAGAATGGAGCTGGAGTTGAATGATAAAGCCAATAACAAAAAAAAAAAAAAGGAGGAGGGATTTGCTAGCTGGACAGTGCAGTGACATCAGCCTGGAAAAATGTGTGTGTTTCAGTGTGTGTGGCATCAGAGGTTCTGACAGAGCGCTCACTCTGATGATTTTACCAAAACCTAAAAACTGGACAGACTCATAGAAAAGTCTCGTGTTTGAAACCAGTCTTGAATGGATTCTGTAAAATGGAGATCAATGAGATAGTCTTGTTCTTGTTTTTATATAACATATAATAATATTATATTGATTTTCTTACCAACAGTGACCACACTAACTTGTGGTTGAAATTCTTCTGTTTGTGGTTCCTCGAGTTTCTAAAAGTAGAGTGGGAGGCAGAGTTCAGCTCTCAGGCTCCTCTCTCGTGGAACAAACCTTCATATTTTGTCAGTGAGACTGAAACTTTGTCTACATTTAACCTCCTGAGACCCTGCGTCCTCATATGAGGACATTGCATTTTTGATACATCTTTTTTTTTTCCAACTTTGACTCAGTGGCCTCATTCTAGACACTACTAACAGCATCCGTTGGTCACATGACAACATTACACTTATTTCAGTGAAAATATGTCAGGGATCCCAGTGAAATGTTTCTACAGCAACTCATCAGAAAAAGTTAAGCCAAGGTAAAAATCAAAATTATATTTCATGCTTAAATTCTAGCAAGGTACAATGTTGGTAAAAATGACGTCCTCATTTGAGGACATTGGGACTATATTTAGTTATTTTGGTGCTATCCAGTTGGTTAAACCTGGGAATATTTATTTATATAAATTTATTACAAGATATACAAACATATAATTAGAGCTGGGTAAAACAATCAATTTAATTGATCTTGGATTTACTGTTTCCAGGATGACCTAACCACTCTGCCACAGCCGCCCTGAGCAAGAGTGTGTTATGTGATCATAGAGTGGAAAAAAGAAAATTAAAAAATTAAACAAAGAGTATAATTGTGTTATACTCTGCTGCTGTTTTTATTTGCTCTACACGTTTGTTGTCATTATTTCTGTTAATGGCATGTTTTTCTTTGTGTTTCTTCCAATAAAAACTACATCTGGACGAGTCTTTCTGTGTTTGTGTCTTTTCCCTGTCCTGATGGGAGACATTGATGAAGTGATTCAACACAATCTGCTGGCTTATTTAGATTTATAACTTTTACTAATTGGCTTATCTAATGTATGTAAATGCTTTTTCTGTTGCTACTTGGCACTATATAAATAAACTGAACTAAATAAAAAATCTTCATGTATTTCACTGCAGCAGCAAGTTCACTCAGTGATCAAACTCTTTTTTTTTTAGGGTTCTAAATGGACTCGCTCCTCCACCGCAAAACTCTTTGATCCAGCAATAAAAAAAAAAGAATAAATAACAGATCCTAAACTACAGGGACTGTGTCATAGTAGGACGGAGAAAAGAGTTTTAAATTAGAGGAACACATTCATGGAATAAACCACCAGGATGTGTCAGGACCCATTACTCAACCTTTAAAACCAAATTTGGGTACAAACAAATCAATCATGTGCTCATTCACAAAATCAGCCCATTTTAACTGTGTAATGCCTTTGGTGTTTTGTTTTTATGGATTGTTATTTTCAGTTTTACATGCTCTGTGACCTTTGCATTTTTTTCCTTTTTATTTGCCCGGGACAACAGAGCTAATTCATGTTGCTGTGTAATGCAGTGTAGTTGATTAATGTGCACTGTCCCCATAAATCAATTAATTAAATGAATGTAAATATAAAAAAAGTCCTAATTTGCTTTATTTCAAAAGTGCACTTGGGTAGATGAAATCAACAACGTGAAAGCAGCTTTTAAGATGGTTACAAAGTGAGCCGAGACCAGGATTAAGTGCACAAACACTCCCACCACATCTTTATCAAATACCACTCTAGGCTCCTTTGCGCTGCTTTGCTTCGTTTTCCACTTATTTCTTATTGATGCAACATAACTGATCCTAGATCAGGTAGCATCAGCTGCAGGCATTTTGTGTTTTAGTGGATTAAAACTGATCCAAAAACTGCTTATCTTGATCATCAGTCAATCAAGTTCACTGAGTCACATATTCAAAAGCTTTTTATTTAACTCCAACTGGACAGAATATCCGTTTTCTTCCTCTTATCTGGGGTCGGGTCGCAGGGGCAGCAGCCTCAGCAGAGAGACCCAGACTTCCCTCTCCCCAGTAACTTGGGCCAGCTTGTCAGGGGGACTCCCAAGGTGTTACCAGGCCAGCTGAGAAACATAGTCCCTCCAGCGTGTCCTGGGTCTTCCTCTGGGCCTCCTCCCAGTGGGACGTGAGG
>JARVJO010070699.1:6242-17254 GCA_031762555.1 Cynodonichthys magdalenae | reverse complement strand
CAGCTGCAGCACTTCACGTTTGCTCAGGACAGACAGATTGGCGCTTTCACGCGATGTCGCTAAAGTCGCTACAAACAGTGAAAAGTCGCTAAATTTGTCGCTAGTCGCTATTTTGAAAAAAAAGTCGCTAGACGGGTCGAAAAAGCCGCTAAATCTAGCGACAAAGTCGCCAAGTTGGCAACACTGCACTGCTAATACTGTTAACGCTGCTAACTCTGCTAACTCTATTAACCCTGTTAACGCTGCTAACTCTATTAACGCTGCTAACTCTATTAACGCTGTTAACGCTGCTAACTATTAACACAGCTAATGCTAACGCTGCTAACTCTGTTAATGCTGCTAATGCTGCTAACACTGTTAACACAGCTAATGCTTTCCTTCAGGACAATCTATTGTTTTCAATGAGCACATTTTGAATTTAAATTTTAAATACTATATTTAGCAGCGCTAGCATTTGGTTTTGTTCAGGATGATGTCACAACAAATGTCTTGTACCAACAGCAAAGGCTACTTAAAAATACTTAAATGTAAACTTTATCATTTAACAGCAACATGTAGGATTTATTTTTTTACATTTAGATTTAGGATTTAACACATAAATATAACATTTTAAAATTAAATTTAGCATTTAGTAAACATTAGCTAAATCTTATTACAGTGATCTAAATAATCAAATGTTAGTGGAATTCTTTTAACTAGGATCTTACACTTGAAACAAAATCCAGGTTTTTAACATTCTTATTTTACATGTGGCACCTTGTGGAAAGCTGCTGTGTATTTTAGATTTTTGTCTCTGGAGATCAAAAATAAAACCATATTGTGCTGCTTTAAGTGTGTTTTGACTCTTGCTGTTGCCATGGTTGCATGTTTGGATGTCGTCAGTCAAAACTGCAGGTATAAAACAGAGTCCACTGCGAGTCGCTGATGCAACTCGAGCTTTTCAGCCGTTTCATGCAACAGAAAAAAAAAAAAAAAAAACATTCAGGCATTTTGCTTACAGAACATCCAACACTTTCCAACCTTCTGAAAAGTGGGTTAACGGAGGATTCTACGGACCACCGCACAGATAAACAGAAAAACTTCAACAGTTTTCATCAAAACATGAGCCAGCTCTAATGTTTACGGTCTCTGTGGTCTGATTGTGTCAGTAAATCCTGTAAACGTTTGTCATTTTGGTTTAATAGAAGACATTTAGATGTGGACAGTATTACTTTTTAATACAGGGGTTGAAGTAAACGTTTCATTCCTTCAAGCCAGTTTTACTTTTATCGGAGCATTTTCTGCAGAAAGCGATCTGAACACGCCGCAGAGAAAAGGCAGGAGACATAAAGTTAATGACGAGCTGTAACGGTTAGAAAGCGTGGAGGGTTCAGAGAGAAGAGTGGTTCAGGGTCAAACTTTGCTTCATGATGAGCTGGGTCCTCTGAGAACTCAGACTTGAATGAATACAAAACCTTTAAATGAGACACTGTGGTCTATAAAAAAACTAAAAAAATAAAGCGATTACGTTGTGTGATTTAAAAAAAAAAAATCTTCAAATGTTCCTCTGTTGTTCAGACTCTTCACCCAAGACTTGTGACTGTCTGAGCTGGTAAAAGGTTTATTTCAAGACTTTCTGCAATAGAAACTTCACCTAAAACCGACATATGATTTTAAATCCTTTCACATTTAAAATCATTCAGTTGTTTCTTTATAAAGTGGAACTACAAAGCTTTGGTCTGAATTCCTCCTTATTCTAACTTTACCAGCTCCTCTTTCACCACTTTTCTGGCGTGTGTCTCAAAGCAGTTCGTTTTGTTACTGTTCTTTTAAGAAATTTTAAGCCCCGCCCCCCTCCACCTTCCAGACCGGTCCACTCCAGTTTGAGAGAGGGGGTTAGCATTTTCTAGCATTCAGAAACATTTTATTTACAATTTGATTGAAAGATGTCAGCAACAGAAAACTTCCAGAGTCTGACCCAGAACCAGAGAATTAGGAAGAGGAAATTGTAAGTCCAGACCTTATATGGTAGTTCCTTTGCAGATAATTCTGAAAACGTGGCTGTGAATTTGGACAGCCTAACCTTGCGTCCTTACCCCAGTGTACGTCCTGTCGCCTAGCAACCATGACGATGCTAAACAAAAGCAAAAGATTGAAATTAGCAAAATATCAATATATTATTATAAATATTATAAAATACCAAAATTAGAGGCAATAGTTGAAGAATTAATGGACCTGCCGTAGGTGCACGTTTATTTCTCTACACCAGCTCGTTTAATTTCTGACATTAGAAACATGTCTACAAATGATAAAAGCGTTAACACCAAACCGCTCGAAACTTAATTATACCACCAGATTTTTATTTTAAAAAAACTAAACTCCTCTCGCTTTGTCCACCATAACAAGCAGGAAAAAAGCTCCAGTCGGACCTGCAATGCATTATGGGATATGGTGGACCGAGAAGGATCCATGGGTCCAATCCTGAAGCCTTACATCAACAAGCAGAAAACTTTAATTATTTTTCCTGCACACTGAGGGTAAAAACTGTAGTGATGTCAGCTGCTAATGCTACAAAAACAAAATAAAAATGTGGAACTTTTACCAGGAGAGGAGAGATGAGAGCAAAGAAAGGTTTGGAACACCTGCATGCAGAATCAGACTCTTTACTCTGTATTTTTTAATAAACCATCACCGACATGCGAACAGGATCAGAACCAAATCCTCCCGGCTCAGTTTGTCTGTTCAGTTCTCCCCAAATAAGCATTTTTCCCTTGACCTTTTCTAACAAACGCACCGGAGCTCCGTTGCCATTTTACAAGCTATTAGAGTCGCGTTGACAAATCAGTAATTGTAATTATTATCTCTAACTAAAGTCAAAAGGTTGAGGTTTGTTTTCTCTCTGCTTTCTTGTTGAAACTGATTTTTCTGACAGAAACGATTCAGTTTGGAACAGGAAGCTAAGGAGTGCAGGCTATAATTAAAAGTATGTGAGGAGAAATTATTTAGAGTTGAATCAGATTCTTTTACCTCATTTCTTTTGTCTGATCTTTTTATTTTTCAAGGTTTTAATCTGTCAGAAAACAAAGGACACTAAAGTCTGATTTGCTTTAATAAAAAATGCCGGAGCTCCAGATGTTTTAACCTCCGTCTTCATCTGACAACAGAATCTGTTGGTTTAAGCATTGGAAACACCTGAAGCTAAAGGCCAAACAGCAAAATAGCACTTAGCGTTATCAACACATAGATCAGTGCTACAGCCTTCAGCTGTTTTCCTGTCACATCCACAGAACTCAGGTCTCAACGTCTGATCTTCTGCCCCGAGGCTGCAGAATAAAAGAAAAAACGATGCGATTTCTCTATGTGCTGCACATAAAAACAGTTTCATATCAAAGTTAGAGCATCTCATCCTAACCCAGAGCTCACACATCTGCAGACCGGTGTTCCAACTAAACACGATGTCGCTGCGTTAGCCAAACAAGCTGTGAATAAAGATGGGAAACGACTGAAAAATGTGAGAATCCGAGGAGGCAGAGACTGTTATAAGGTGAAGACATCTGGAGAAAAGCTTCATCACTTTGAAAAATGTTTGAATAAATATCCAAGTTAGAGTCAGAAAAAATATTTTTATTGTTTACTTTATAAGGTTTTGCATTGTTTTAAATGTTACCATTTAGCTCATTTTTTGAGTGTAAAATCTTAGTTAAACATTTTCTAAAAACATTTTATTATTTAGTTCACCGTTTGGTCTACATTTTACTAAAATGTTATTATAAATATATTTAAATAGTGAATCCTAAATCTAAATATAAAAGTTAATTCTTAAATGTGGCTAAATGTCAAATACAAGTTTGAGATAAAAGCAAATTGCTAACTCTGCTAATGCTGCTAACTCTGCTAACACTTCCTAACAAGACACCAAACTTGCGGTTGCAGCCAGTGTCCAAGCTGTACTTCTAACTACCGGACCACAGGTACCATCTATATTATTTTCAACTAAAATATTTATTTAATTTTAATGCCATCTTCAGCAACATTAGCAGCATTAGCAACGTTAGCAAGCTGCTAGCAGTTAGACGTTGTCCTGTGACAAAAGCAACTGTAACGCTAGTTTTGAATAGATCAAACGTATAAATCTATTTTTTTAATTTCAGTTACTAGATGTAAACCAGTCAAATGTGTGTTTGTAAAAAACAGATGTATAATTAATCCAACTAAATAACACCAGCACCATGATACAATCATGACAACTGTTTTATTCAGTTTGTCTTTTATTGTGCGTCTGTCTATCAAGTAAAAAGTGCCCAAATGATCACATCTGTGTTTTAACTTCAAGTTCTTTTAAAGTTTATTTCATATAAAATGAAGCTTTTTGCTTAACAAGTATTCATAAGTTTCAGCATTTCTTTACCACATTTAGATTTTTTTTTCTTAACACGTTTAAACAAAATGAGAATTTTTTCACAACTCAAATCAAATTCTTGGTAAAAATGCAAAAAAATAAAAAATGCAGCTGCATTCAATTCTTTTCTCCTACATACAGTTTATCCTTGCTCTTGTGGACGTAAAGGACAAACCTTGATTTTCAAACTCATTTTCAGTCTATGCAAACACAAATGTATTCAACTTTTCCATTTACCTTTGCTTTACCATCCATTCCTATTTCAGCACCGTTTATATAGAATCCTAAACACTCCTATATGAAAACAGATATTCGTTTCCAAAGATCCATTTAGGATTGTGTTTTCACCTTCAATTTGAAAGTCTCACCAAGGGAAAAACTTCACAAAGATCTAACTTTCTGCTTGTTTTCTGTGAACAGAAACAGAGGTGGTGAAACAAAACTGAGAAAATTGTCATCAGTCCTCTGAAATGATGAAAACAAGCAGGCAGCGTGTTAAATGTGTCCCAGCTCGTTCGCTTCAGCGCATCTGAGCTTCTAAAGCAAACGAGAAGTGAAGAGGAGCTGCAAACAAACAGTTTTACCTGCTGAAGCTTTTATTATCGGAGCTTCACACAGACGTCCAACAGCTCCAAACAAACATTTCAACACTTCTGACCAGCAGATGAACTCCCAATCGCTCCACATCTGGAGATTTTTTATCAGGATTGCAGATTATACTAAAATGACAAAGTTATAAATCCTGGCTGTAAAATTAAAATATAGACTGTTTGCTGCTTTGTGATGAACGTCACAACAGAAACTGAAGAAAGTGTTATTCTCATGAAGCTTTGTGCAAAAAAAAAAAAAAAGGTTTGTTGCAAAGGATGGATTTGTGTGAAATTAACAGAATAAAAGAAAACTAGAAGCACAAGACTAAACTAAACTATAAAATTAACCTCAATAGAAAATAAAAGCTTCCGCTGTTTATTTTATTAGAATCTGATTGTGATTTTGTTGTGGGCGGAGTCATAGCAACCGGGGTTGGCCGTGCAGCTGCTGAGCTGTGATTGGTGGAACAAAGTTGTGCTGGATCTAAAACTTTTAAGTCATAACAATTAATATCTACGTATAAAAAAATAATCCTTTAAATAAGATCTCAGGGTCTGTGGTGGTCCGGACCATTGCCTGGTTTTCTCTGGAGAACCCAGTTTCCCAGAGTCCAACCCCAGAGGGTTTCCTCAAAGTTTGATCTTAAAAACATGTAATGAAATGTAGCCGAGTCTCAGCATTTATATTGACATCTTTTTAAATAAAGTTTAGGAGATTATATAAATATCTAAACAGTTGTTGTTTCAGATGTTTGAGGATGGAACTTTTTTTTTTTGCATCAAACAGTGTATAACTTAAAAATATAATGATAAGGCCAAAAACACTTGGAAACCATAAATCCACATGTGGACGTCACATGTTCAGATTCATGCTGCTAAAAGAGCAAAGTTAGAAGTTTTACTGAAAAAATTATTGTTCATCATTCAGGATGGACCATCATTAAATGTTAAAAATCTGAGGTTTTTATTTGCAAATATAATTTATTTTTTCAAACTTGTTTTTGAATGTTTGATTTTTTAATCAATTTATTTTTCACCCTGTTCATAAAGAAACACTGAAATGATTCTATTTGACTCCAAATGAAGCAGATTTACTCAAAATAAAGTTAAAAAAACAAAATCTTCTAAACACTTTTGACATATTTGACATGAATTTAAAAAAAAAAAGTCAAAAATGATGAAAACATTTGCAGATTTGATTCGACTCCATTTTGTTTGATTTGTTTCCTTTCAGATTCTGATGTTTGTGGTTTTAAACCGGTCCATGTTAAAATGACAGATATTAAGTTAACAGAAGGTAAAAGCAGTGCAGTTTCTATGTTAGGAAAATATGGAACAAAAAGATCTTTATTATAAAATGAAATAATTTGACAGGGAGTCGATGATGTCATCTGTTGACCCCAATCAGAACTCTGGCTGCAGGATTTCAGATCCACTGATGCTAAATCTTTAGCTCAGTATCTGAGTTATTGCTGAGGCTGATTAGCTCTGGTGGCCATTTTGAATTGATTTGACTCCTAAAGTTAATTAGTTGGATGAACAGCTGAATGAGAGTTCCTTTAAAATCTGTCTTGAGATTAACGAGATCTTTTCTAAATAAACAAAACAAACATGGCTGAGCTACAGTCACTCAGGGATGCACGCCTGTTCACCATTCAGCTTTTATTGAAGCAACTTAGCTTTTCAGCTGGACGGTATGTGGAGCTCAGGGACACAGCATAGAAAGCTTTACTGGAGGAGGAGTGTTACCATGGAAACTGACACCATCTTATCACAGTAAACACTTTTCTGTGATAATTCAGATAAAGAGGCAGACTGAGGGCAGTGGTGATGAACAGGTTAGAGCACTTCCAGGAAACTATAGTTTAACTGTATTTATAGTGTTTAGTTGTGTTTTTTATTAGTAATGTTGAAGTTGAACAATAAATCTGCACAAACAAACCAAACTTGTCAATAAGAAAACATTTGTTTTTGCTCATAATCTCAGTGCTTTTGTTGTTTATTCAATGGAGCAGATGTGACCTGTTTAGGGTTTGTTTTTCAAAACATAATAAAAACAACAAACACAGTATGTAGACACACAGCTACCAAAGCTCCAGAATTCATGATACAAAATAAAATATCACTCAATTGGCTTAAGTGTTTCCAATTACTATAACCCCAAAAATTAACCATAAAGAGTGTGTGGGTGGGTGGTGGGGGGAGTATACATGGGAGTAAATTTTGATTGACTTTAATTGTGCACTTGGAAGCATAGAAACCGTAGCTGTTTACTCACTGGAGTACCACAGGACCACAGTGATGTAAAGACTTGGACATGTTCGGATAAATCCATCTTGCTTGTTAACAGTTTTCTGCTTTGGGAGCAGATTGTTTTTTCAGTGACACACGGAACCGGAAGCTTCCGCTGCTTGTTCTCCGCACCAAGACACGCCCACACGTGTCTCCCCAGGGTTTCCCCACCAGAGGGCGCACCGTAAAGGCTGAAAAATAATGAGTGGTGGCTTCATGCATGATGATTACATTTTTTATGCTTTTTAATATAAAAAAAAATACCACAAATAAATAAATACGGTGGTTTCTAAAACAGCTGGCTTGTATTTTACTAAAACACTAGAAAATAAACCTGACCCAGATGTATTTATGGAGAGAAGATCCCTGTGGTCGAACAATTTGAATATCTTGGATTTTGTTTCAAACTTCATGTTAAAGATAAAAGATTATCTTTGCTAATTTTAGGAATATAAAGATATTGCCTAACTTGGCTGCAAAAATATTATGAACATTAGAAGCTGGGGTCAGGCTAACTCATCGACCCTAAACCCTGTAGATCATTTATAAACAGACAAAGATCTGAGATTAAAGAGCTTGTAGGAAACATCTGTTGAGTTGGTAAAATATGATCAAGTTTGGAAATCCTCTGTCTGCTCTTTAAAATTCTGCACCTCCTCCAGTTGAAGCATTGTCTGAGACCACCGGAGCTGCTGTCAGAGGGGACCTCGCTGTACCTCTTATGAAGTGAAAACCTCTCATGACTGGAACAAAATGCCAGAAAGCAGAACGTATGAGTCTGAAACACGTTAAAATCATTCTGCTCTTAATATGATGTAATGAACTGTTTCTGTTGTAATAAATGGCTTTTTATCATTATTTGATATGTTTTAGCTTTTTAATTGAAGACTCTTCTTAACTTGTATTTATATTTATGGCACTTTTGAAAAGCAGCCATCGTGGTTGAACCTGATGTTCTGTAATGTGTGCTCCTTTCTGAAATAAATGCTCAGAACTAAAGCTTTTTGCTGCAGAGCAGAACTAATGTGAGACACCACTGCCACCATCAGGTGCTGAGAAACACTTTTCCTCACATCTCCAGGAGACATTTTCAAAAGATGTATATTTATTCCCTTTAACAGTTTCTCACAAGATGCTCAGTAAAATCATTAAACCTCTGTCAGAACAATATTTTGGTTATGCTGTACCATTTTCTAACATCCTGTATGCAGAAAGTTTGGAACTTTTGTGGTCAGGAGTTGATTTTGTCTGTTTGCTCAGAAAGAAATCATCAGTTTGGATTTTTCAATCAGTGTTTTCCCTGACCTTTGCTCCGTCTGCTGCTCTGATTAATAATTCTGATTGATAAAGTGCAGTTTCAGGAGCACAGTTTGGTTTAATTTGGTTAAATTCAAAAATGCAGTTTGTTTAAAGCAAACCTGTTTAGTGACGGAGTGAGGAGCTAAGATGAGAGAAAAGATTTAAAAACCTGAAGTGTTCACACAGGACAACTATCTGTGTAAGAGGTGGATTTATGGGTAACAGATTCAGAACATCGGTTTATGAGAAGTCCTCTGGACTTGTTGTATGGAGGGATGTAGATGAGATGTAGTGAAAAACTGTCTTAAATAAGCTGTTATTAAACTCTGATGCAAATAAGATAGCTGCATTTAAAAGAAGGTTTAACAAAGAAATCAAAATTTTATTGATAAATTGAAAAGTGAAGAAGGTTTAGGACAAGATGAGTTTTATTCAGCCTAACACTTTTCATTTGTAAGTTGGCTAAAATGTATATTTATATATGTGTATACACTTTATTTTGTTTGTTTTAGGTCTGTTTTGAAGCAAATATTTATTTTTTGCTTATATCAGTGGGTTTAGTGGTTTGTGACAGACATTTTATTATTAATTTTATTAATTCTTTAAAAGAAGAAAACCTATATACAATAAAAAAAAAATATAAATATAATGAATGGAAGCAGAAGAAAAAAATTCTTATTTTTTGTAAAAAAAATTTAAATATAAACATTTTACAGACTCAAACTGTGAAATAAAAACAGCTTCAGATCCATTGCTTGAACAACAGTTTGTCCAAACAAACATTTTTTTAATAAACCAGCTTTTATCTTTTTAGACAAATTGTTCTGGAATTTTTAATATCAAGATTATTCCATGAACTTATTCCTTGAATCACAGAACAGAGTTACTTTAGGCTAATTTGAAATTGAGTAATTTTTTTTTATCTCTATAAGCTGAATATTTACAGGTAAAATATTTTTGTGAGCATAATTTATATGATATTGTTAAAGTGATAAAGTTGTTTAGAGTTTTATCACACAGACCCAGTTTAGTCCTGAAGTGTGACCTGAGCAGAAAAATCAAGTTGTAAAATAATAATTTAATTAGCACTGGCGCCTTTTTACAATAATTTTAACCTCTTTAAAATCATTTTAAAGTTTGTCTCATAAATTACACGATGTTGTAATTGAGTTCATCTGCCACTAGAGGGAGCTCACAAACCACCAGAACTACACAAGAAAAAGTATTTATTCAGTTAACCCTTTCACTACGAGAACAGGAACATCTGTTCAGATCTTTAACACTGTTCTTCACTGTGCAATAGATAAACTTATCAACTCGGAAATCTCGTTTTTATGTTTAATGGATGAATAAATGAACATTTGATCGGACACTGACTGAATGTCAGGAAGATTTGGATCAAGGCGACCTCTGCTGGTGAAGATGGATCATTAGTTTTGTTTTTTTAAGAGAAATAACCTGAATTATTGTTTTAAAATAAAAATAAAAAATTAGAATTCCAAGAAGCAGTGCTGTGCATCTTAAAACCTGACGTTAATCCCGTTTACTGTTAAACTGAATTTGAGTGTTCGTCTTTAAAAACCAAACCGTGGCGCAGACAGATGCTTCCGTCCTGGTGTCCTTGTTGCGCCTCTCCTCTCATCCAGCGCACCTCCTGCACCTCCCTCTGGTCCAGCCCCTCCCTCCTCCTCCGACTGAAGGAGCCAGGATCAGGCGGAGCTCCTGGTGAAGAACCGCAGGCTGAGGAGACAAACAGGAGGATGAGCGCGTGAGGACGAAGCGCGGCTCTCAGGTAAGCAGCGCGGGGGTCTGTTTACAGAAACCCCCTCTGCCCGCTGCAGAGAGGGGGCATTCACTGCAGAATGTTGTGACTAACACGCACGGAGTGACTGTGCAGGAAATGAGTGAAGGTGGTCGTTGAATCCAAGGCCTGGCTCCGTCTATTTCCTGCTGTCTGTTTTTATTCTTGGCGCAGCTGCGCTGCGCAGTGCGCGCGCTGCTGTCTCCAGATGTCCCCCCGTCCCCTTTATGTCCCTCAGCTGTTGTGTCAGAACAGGATAGAAATCCAACCTTCAGGACAGGAAGGAGGTGAGCCACTGGCTGTCATCCATGTTCGCGCGCAGAGTCGTGACGGGTCGCCTCGCGCTGCAGTTTGACCTTGCAGCATTTCTGCTCGTTTTCCTGCAAGAAATCCTGGATCCAGCCTGACAGATGGAGAGTTTTCATTTATTTTCCAGAAGGATGGACTCTGATTATTTACATTTGAGTTTATTTAAAGTCAGGTGCATAAAAAAAACAGAGTCTGAATAACTTTGAATCATAAAAACAATGTTTTCAGAAGATGCGGACTAATATAATGAAGTCCCAAAGACTCATTGGAAAAATACTGATTCAGCATTCACATTGTTTTCCTGTATTTTGTCTAAGGGGGGGGGGGGGGGGGGGGGGTTCCA
>JARVJO010070606.1:0-17270 GCA_031762555.1 Cynodonichthys magdalenae | reverse complement strand
TAGACCTGGTCTATAGTAAGACCAGAGTAGACCTGGTCTATAGAAAGGCCTGAGTAGACCTGGTCTATAGTAAGACCAGAGTAGACCTGGTCTATAGAAAGGCCTGAGTAGACCTGGTCTATAGTAAGACCTGAGTAGACCTGGTCTATAGAAAGACCTGAGTAGACCTGGTCTATAGAAAGACGTGGTTTATCTTCAGGGTAACTGAGTTTGGACCAGCAGAGACTGAACTGATTTCTGGTTTTAGACGTTTCTTCTTTAAACAGCAGATTTATGAGACTTGGTTTCTGGGAACAAAAAGAATTATTGGTTCTGACGCCTCAAGGTGATCCTGCTCCTGAAACCTGCAGGTCCGTCAGAATTTGACCGAGGTCAGCAGCGTTTTTTGGTTTTGTTTGTTAAAACCTTAAATCTGTGCAGCCGGAGCTCCCCGGAGGGTTTCGTCTCTCCGGCTGTTTACAGTTCGGTGTTTACGCTCCACAGCCAGAACTGAAGGCTTTGGTTCAAATTCAAAGCATTAATGTTTAAAGTGGCAGCTCCGGGGCTCACAGTGGAGCCGGCCTCGTCGTTTCATTGACTGCGCTCCTTCGGTTCTGATGATCCGCTGCTGCTGCATCCATCTCTGCTGCAGAAACAACAAACTGAAGTTTCTGTCGACTCGGCTTTTTGTTTGCGTCTGCCTCTGGTTGCTGTTTGTATTTGTCAGAGTGTTTTTCTGTCAGGAGAAACGGCGCTGCAGGTGGAGCTGAATCTGACACACAGAGAAAAAAACCCTCCCCAACGGAACTGTGCAAAAGTTTAAATCACCTGTTATTCCTTTAGATTCTCCTTCCAAGCAGACAGACCTCTTATAATCTTTTACAACAGAATTTCAACTCGTACATTTGTCGGCTGCTTACATCACCGCCCCGCGCCGGAGGCTGTTCCAATTCGTAGGCGCCCACTCATGCGGCCATCAAAAACATAGGATGCATCTGAGTATCCTACACGGCCGACGATATTCCAGAATTCATTGCACCGTCAGCAAATTAAACAAAGACAGTGGAGGTTTTTTTTAATGACTGAGTTTGGAAATTCATCACGAACCCAAGAATGTAAGTTAAGCACCTTAGCTGAAGAAAGTTTTGTTGCAATTAAATGTCAAATAAAATGCAGTTACAAGTGATACTGGAGCTAAACTAAAATTAATGCTTTTTAATTATTTACTTGTAACGTTTCTCCATTAGAACAGAATTTTGTGAAGTTATACCTTGAAAAAAAACAACTGAAACGATGTGATATATAACGTATCACCATGGTAACGAGGGGTCACGCAAACATACGTCTCATTTCACAGCTGTTTATGTACCGACACTAGCGGCCTACGGCCCACATCGGACTCGTTCTGTCGGTTGCAACTCAGGGAGACACAGTTAATGAAAGTCGTGTCAAAGTATTTACTGAGGATGACTCTCAGCTACTACCAGAGGTGACTTTTGCTCAAAATCTATGAAACAGTTACAGCTTATTTTGATGCTATATAAACAAACTAAATCCAATTACATTTTGGACTCAAGTCTATTCAAGATGGCCGCCACCGCTACTCAACATCAGCCAATAAAAACAAGCTACAACTCAAGTTTTACAGACATTGAGCTCAAATGTGGTGTGGTAGACCTGAGTCTCCTCCATACACACTGAACATCAACACATAAGAGGTTGTCTCTTCAGGGCTTTAAGCAGATCAGCAGAGTCAGAAAATGTTTAGCATTTTTTGAACACAGATTTATTTTTAAAGCAGTCATCACGCCTCCTGAAAGACTTGTTTTTCCAAAGCTGCATGTGGTGTATAAATCTTCACCATTTCCACAGTTATCCATAATAGATGTAGATGAGTTGAAATCACTTATTTCCTCGTCTCTGTTGCTCCAGTGGTGGAAAAAAAGTGCAATTTACCAAAGTAGTGACACTTGGGAGGCTCTGCTGCCGCTTTGGCTATTTATAATCCTCATGATAAGAACTTCCTGCATCAGTGGACTCCATTCATTATTAACATCAGCGCTCCATCTCCTGCAGTTGGTTGTAGCTGCCGGCTGTGTGGCTGCGATTAGTTTAACCCCCAGCATCGATGCACACATCACTTTGGGCCAGTTGTTTGTAAATCTGATTATCTCACACGGTTTGGTTTGCTTAGCTTTTTTTGTGAAATGTGCGCTGACAAAAGTTAGTTATTTTCTCAATTCAGCCAATCAACACACCCCCAATGAACAAACCGTAACACATGCAGTATTACGAACATCTGGCAGGCAGATGTGCACAACAGCCTGGTCTTTAACACCTCCAAAACTAAGATCTCCACTTTGTTGCAGCCCAACAAGCTGGGTTGTGGCTCGTCTGAATCGATTGATGTGGTTTCAGTCAGATCTTCAGTTTCTGCTGCTCCAAAGTTTGGTTGTGCTGGACTGAAGGATTCAAGAGATGGTTCTAAAAACCAACTAATCTTAAAGTTTTACCTTTATGTTGCTGCCAAACAGCCAAGTTGTGGCTTGTCTGGGATTGCACTTTAGCCCACTAAATTTGTGGGTCAAAGTCAGGGATCACACAATTTGCCAACATTTTGAGCTTAGAGTCTTGGGGAGTGTTTGTTGTATTTAGTTTAGCTGGCACTCAACGCTTTTACTAATAATTGTTTTTGTACGAAACACCAAGGAATTGTAGATCAGATTGTAGATGTGTAATTATGTAACCTGATTGTTTTCTGAGAATAAGTTTTTCTTCCAGCAGCAGCAGATTATAAACCGAGCTGGAGAAGTTTGTTGGTGGCAGTGATTAATGACAGACATGATTATGGTTTTCCTGCTTTCTGTTATTAACAAGAAATGGTTTAATTTCTCTGATTGCGGCTGCAGAAATATCTTTAGTGCGAGCTCCTTTCTGCAGAGGTTTGCAGTGCGACAGAGGAAGGCAGATCTGTGCTATTTTTCACCACGTGTTTTAATTACAGGTGCTAATTAAGCTGTAAAGCCAACCTCAGTCTTGATTATCCAGTGTTCCTGCTCTCTGGGCAGCTTTCTGTCAACTGCTGAATCTTTAAAGATGTAGGTTTGTACAGGTTAGACTGTGACCTCGTTCTTTATGGAGAAAAAAAAAAACAACCCCACACGGTAAACATGTCATTTTTATTTAAAGCTTCAGTTGATACATTTGAGCTCTGATAAAACACCAGAACCCAACAAAAGTTTAATATGTTTATTTTTAACAGCTGTGAATCTGGCGATGAACAGGTTCAGGTACAATCCAGTCTAGGTAGAGGAGAACAGGTTCAGTGCAGCACAGAACTGAATATTAGTGGAATAGAAAAATGCCACCAACCAGTTTCCTTCGGTCTTGGACCGATGGGAAACTTCTGTCACTCGAACTTGGTTCCTTGGTGAAGGGTCGTCACCGTTTGTTACGTTTAGTTGATTATTTCCAGAGCACTGAGACAAGGTCGTTGAGAGAAAGAGGGTCAAACACAGATTATCGTTAGTTACCAGAGTCCATGGGTTAGGAGAGATCCAGAAGTCCAAGAGGCAGGCGGGGGTTGAGAACCAGGAAGTCAGATGTCTGGAGGTACCGTTCAGGCGAGAGGCAGAGATCCAAGGAGCAAGGCGAGGGTCATTATCCTGATGGCTGAATAATCCGATAGGGGCTGAGGCAGGAATCGTGAAACCAGGAGACATGAGCAAGGCATGAGTTGAACACTGGAACATCACAGACTGGCTGATGATAATCCAGCAGAGGTTTGCTGAGAGTGGCTGGATTATATACTGGGGAGAACAGGTGAAAGGAATGAGGCTGATTGGAGAAGCTTCTGTGAGGCAGGAGCAGGCTGCTGTGAACTTGATCTGTTAAAACACTTCGCTTGACTTAAAACTGTGAAAACATGGCTGAAACAGGAGAGTTGACAAGACTAGGACTGACTGGACTAAAATCATAACATCGGTTGCATAAATGTTTCTTTACACACGTCACTAACCAGAGTTTGTACCAGCAAACAGAGCTTAGCTCTGTTTTCTATCTTTACAAATTATTTGAAACAAATGTATTTCATCCATATAACTTCATAACCTTTATATTTCATTCAAAACAAATGAATATTTTTGCAAACCTTTCTATGTCTTATGACAGTTTTATTTAACTCAGATGTGCTTTAAGCCTCAGTAAAGAAGCAGAACATGTTGAAGAGCAGCTCCAACCTGTAAATCCTGTAAAACTTCAAGCGGTCCTGATAAAACCAGTGGTGCGTTGGGAATAAAAGCAGACTAAATGTCCTTCAGATACAGACTTCTTTAACATGACTGGGTGGGAACAGAATACACCAGCAGGAGGAAAAACATTTCCTTTACCTTTATCTTGTTTTTATTTAGCTGAAAAAGACTTGTATAAACTCAACCTTAAGTCTTATATTTAAAAAAAACTTGTCTTTATTTTTTAATCAACTTTTCCTGCTTGGACGCCACATTTTATTCAAATAAAATGACTTTACAAGAATAGTTTTGTGTCATTCAGGACAGAAATACAGTTAATTAAACCTAATAAAACAAGAACATAATCTTTACTTTTCAATAATATTTGCCACATTAAGCTGACTGTCTTCAGCTTGCTGAGCTTCATCATCTGTTTTAAAGCTGCACGGCTGAAGTATTTTATAAAAATGGTGGTTAAACATATAGAAGATATGACAAAAACACGTCACTGTAATAGTATTAATTTGCCACATTAAAGCTGCTCTGACAGCATAATTAGGTCTGAATTGAGGGAATAAAAATAAATAGAACCGTTTATGTTACTTCAAAGTTTTTACAGACAAAGTTTTCCTCCGACCCGATAAAAACTGATGTTTTATTAGCACGTTTTATTACATGTCAGGCTGAGTGATTGGTGTGTAAATGCACAGGTTGTAGAACTGAAACTGTTAATGATGAACAAGATCTTTCTCTGCTTTACCTTTTATTTTTATTTGCAACACTTTGATACACGACTTATTTTAGTTCATTGTCTGTGGAAGAGTAAGATGAAAAGAATATCTTAAACTGATGTTCTGGTTCAGTTTCTGATATCCTCAAGAGGCAAAGCAATTGAATTTGTCTAATTTGTACAAAAAGTTGTTTTAAGTGCTACTGATTACCAATTTAAAAAACCTGAAGCTCCCATGTTGAATAATTTTTCAGTTATAAGCATTTTTGTATGTTCAGACACCCCTATTTAGATGAAGCCCCCTCTTCAAATATGGGGTCTATCGTAAAACCGTTGGCTGGTGCAGTTTATGGTGGACACATCTACAGTCCTGACAAATTTCACGTTGATCGGTGCAGCTGTTTCCATGGTATATTTACCAAAGATCACTGAAAAAAACAAAGCTTTCTTTGTGTGCGGGGTTCATAATAATATATCAATTATCTGCAACGTTTTGAGCCTCGTCAATAGAAAAAAAACTGATAAAACAGCCCAGTCTCTATAGAAACTGGTAGAATAAAAGTAAAGAGTTATAAATAATGTTCTAATAGATCCTAAACTTGCCAACAAAATATCCCCTCAGCTCAAAGGGACTGGTTTCAGAACAGGTCAAAGGTTCAGGTTCCTTCCTGGCTGTCGTTGCTGAATGTTGGACTGTTTCTCAGAAATAAAACTCATGTTTTTATTAACTTTATTCCCAGAGATCCGGTGTGATTTTTGGAGCGATGGGACCAGGCAGAGGGTTTAATAAAACCTGATTCTATAAAGTCATTCATCTGAACACCTTACTGAACCAGAGCTTCCGGTGGTTCCTCCCGGTTCTTACAGCTCAAAAGTCAAGGTTATGAATAAAATTTACACTTTAACACAACATATATTGACTTTGCATAATTATATATTTTTAAAAATCAATGTTTCGGATCACATTACTATATAACATTCAGTATGGAGAGAAATGATTTCTGGAAAAAAAAATGTAATTTACCGGAGAGACGAAAAAGATGGAAAATAACAAGAAAATCAGAAACCAAACTTTTATTTTGTAAATAACTGCTCTGTGTGCTGTAAGTTTTTACTCTTGGTACAATGGATAAAGATGTAAACTGTAATTAAATGTGTTGCGTTTTGTGACAGCTGATTTAAATGTTCTCTGTTAATGTAACAAAGTACAGAATGAAACTAAAGAAAACCAACATTACATACAGATAAAGTAATAATTTAATATAATACAGGTGCAGTGATTAGAGAGTCAACATGTCAATTAATTTTTATTAATTTTTTTAAAGAAACTTTCAAAACAGAAATGTTTAAAACCTCTCATGGGTTAAAATAAACTCAAAATACAAAGCTTTTGCTTTATGTCTGCTTTTAAAATACTTGCTGTCCATTTGTGCCACAAAATCATGTAAATGTTTAGTTTTATCTGGATTTTATCTTCAATAAACTGTGTGCTGAAAAATAAGAATAATCAGATGTGGGCCAGCTCTGCCTCCACTGTAGCTTTAGTCCAATAGTGTTTCAGTATTTTTGCTAACTTTTCAATAGGAATATTGAATAAAATAAAGAAAAAATAATGATTTTCTATTAATCTGTTAATCTAACAGAATGCAGATTAAAACGATTTGGATGATAAAATGATTGTGAGGGGGTGAATTGGAGAAAAATGAGACTTTAATCACAAAACAGAATTTTTTTTACTTTTTCAAATAATGTCTGTGATTATTTAGAGCAAATACTAAGAATTTAAGTGAAAAAATAAACAAAACATTACTTTTGAGACCAAGAAACAAGAAATAAAAGTTAAAACCTGAAGCCTAAAGCTTCCAAACAAACAATCAGAATAACAGGAATCCATTAGATTAAAATACTAAATTCACATAATTAATTTGCGGTTCTTGCATGAAGGCATGCATGAGATGTTCATTTATTTTCTTCATTATTCAGAGTTTCAGATGAATTATTTTTCCAGTCATGTTGCCACATATGAATCTCTGATAATTAATATTCTGTCGACATAAAGACTCACTGATGTTTGGACCTGGAGGCTACTTTTTCCAATTTGTTTTCTGAACACACGATTCAGTCTAAACGAAGGTTTGTCCTGTAAATCACGTCTGAACTCAGTGTTGATGAGATGCTTGCTGATGTCACGTTATTAAAGACCAATTTGTCTCTTTGTTTACATGTCAACAAGGCAGGACGGCTCAGTGGATTTTAGCCTCGTGACTCCTGGCTGTCACTTGTTCGGTCTCATTTTATCATTTTTGTTTTGTTTACCAGCTGATCAGACTGTAATTAAGTTTTCTGTCCTAAATCAATCTGAGATTTTGATTTTCAAGATTTACCTGAAAGAAAATCTGTTTGGTGACAGAATGCTTCAAAACAACTGTTTATGAATGTTTTTGTTGTTGTTATTATACTTTGTCATCTTTATAGTTCAGCCTTTCCTCACATCAGTATTTTTTTAATTAAATTATGTAGAGCTTTTTTATATTTATGGGCAGAACAGTTTTAGTAATTGCCAATCAGTGTTGGAACCCTTTTAGAAAATCCTAGAAAACAATAATAATATTTTGTTCAGCCTTTCCTAGTCCTGATGTATCATTGAAACCCACATTTCAGTTTAAAGCTGGTGTTAAAAGATCAGAATTATTTGACTTTACAACCAGTGTCTCCATCCATGATGGCCTCAGCGAGACTCGAAACCCCCAAAAGAGACCCGGGTCTCATAATTCTGATCTCTGGTCTCATAATGAACCTGATGATGAATCGACTCGTCTCGCAGCCACAATGTTTGAATCCAAAGCTTGGTTTGTATTTTCCCTGTGTGGTTTAGAGCTCAGTTATCTAATAAACCAGGAACACTTTCCTTTTTTAACCACAAACTCCCACAATGTTGTCCGTTTTCATTCTGCCTCACATTAATCATCACGCTGCCCCAAATACCAGAGCTTCAGTATATTTAGATTTTATATTGCAACAAATGTTTTTTTAAACAAATGAATCGTTAGTTTGTTCTTTTCAATGGTTTTTCAGCCTCTTCCCTTTGGTCATTTATCATTTTTAACTGCTCTTATGTAACCTGAGCAGAAACACCAGCTGCAGCAGAAAACTAAAAATATCACCAACATAAATTTAAAATGCAATAAAACTCACAAAAAGACCAGAAATAATTTACTTCTCTTTTTCTTTCAGTTTGGCATATTCATGTGAAATGTTGCCATTAAATAAAAAAAACTGAATTAAATGTTGTATCTTAATATAAATGTGTTTTGAAAGGTAATTAATTATATTTTACAGAAACTATAATGTAATTCAAATACATTTATTAAGTCATAAAATGAACTGAATGAAAAAGTAAACTGAATAGTTTTTTTTCATTTACTCAACTTCCACAGAATAGTTTGAAAGAAGCTAGAAGTCCTTGAAAATAGAATATAGCTCGCTGCTTGCATTTTCATATTTAAATGGAGTTTTAAGAGTAGAAAAACTGAAAGCAGTGCATAAAAAAATAGAGTGCCTGGAGAAAAACAAAACAACTTAAAAAACCTGCCAAAATAAGACTGCGTAAAGAAAAAACTTGGATAGAAAAAAACAAAACAAAGAACAAACATGCAAAACAAAACCAAAAAAACGAAGTGCCCGGAAACATAAATAAGTGACACCTCCCCACACACACACCCAGAAATAAAATAAAATAAAAAAACTGCTTAAAAGAAAAAAAACAACAACAGACTTCCGAAGAAAATAAGTAACATGCGTACAGAAAAACACAATGCCCCGACAAAGAAAAAACTGGATTCGGTGATAAACAGAGTACCTAAAGAAAAGAAAACCGGAGTGAGCAAAATAAAAAAAAATAAAATAAAAGTCAACAGAAAATACATTACACCCTCCCTCCCCAACAAAAATAAAATAAAACCGAGGTGCCCGGAGAAAAAAACTAAAATCACCCCACAAACCGAGTGCCGATAGACAATTTAACCGGAGTTCCCTGAAAATAAGAAAATAGAGAACCTGCCCAGAGAACTCAACCGTTTTCTATTAAAAGTTTTCTATTTCTAATACTTAATGTTTTATTTAATACGTTGACTTTTATTTTATTTGGTTCTGTTACTTTGAATGTATTAAAGTGCAATTTTTAAAATTTATGATGAAATAAATCTTGATATACTGAAAAGTCTCTTTAGACATTTAGTGAAAACAATAAATACAATTTGTAATGTTTTTTCTACCACTCCAGTAAAAGTTTTTTTTTATTTTTTTAAGTTTTCCTTCATTTTTATTTTCAACTTTTGGCATTTATTTTTCATGTATTAACAAACTGTATTCTCATTATAATTCAGTTTTTATGATGTGCTGACATTGATCTTTTGTCACTACATGAAACATGTAACATGACAGTAAAAAATAATAAAAAGAACTTTTTTCAGGAGTTGGCAGAACATCTGAACCATCATCTTCTGACAGAAACTGATGTAAACTGTGAACTCGAACAAAGAATTGTTTCAGAAATCTTTAAAACAAAGAAGCATACAGAGCTTCAGAAAGAGCTGAATGTTTTATTCATCTTAGGAACGGCCTCTGACACGCAGAACTTTCACCCACTTCATGTTATTTAGCCATGCATGAATATGATCATTGTCTCTGCATGTGAACTCAGCTTTTGTACTTTGAGTTTTCCATCAAGGCCGAGGAACATTGAGCCGTTTTGACCCCAGCCAGCAAGAAAACAGCCTGAAGCAAACAAATAAACAAACAAACAGAAACTAACTGTTGGCACCTCAGAGTCCACAGAGGCAGAAAGTAGCAGCGTGACACAAAGCCCTGGATCAGCACAAACAGAAATGACAGACCACTGTGGTAATGGAAAAAGAAAAAAAAAAAAAGCCGAACGTCGGCTGATTATGGGCGCCTCTGTGAGGCCTCCTGCCAGTTTCAGCAGGAAGGAGATTGAGATGTGTGGTTTTCTGAGAAGACCTAAAGGGGAAATTTTTTTATTGTTTCTGACTGATTACAAGCCTGACAGAGTTTAACAGTCGAGTAATGATGTTATTTTTCACAGTTTTACTGAACAAATCAATGATTTAAAGTGCCTGTTGCATCAAATTTTAATAATAATATGAATGCATATTTGGAAAGATAACATTGATCAAATATTGCTAAATAAATTTTCATGCTGCTGAGATGAACAGCTGTTGAGATATTCTCATGTTCAGTAACAGGAAGTGATGTCAAAGGGGAATGTCTGCACGTAAACAGAGCTTTGCTGCAATAACTAACAACACATACTGTAGAGAGTTATGTGAGAAAATGGATAAAATCATGTGTCTTATGTCAAGTTTCTTAAATATAAAGATGTTATCTTTGACTTTTTGTATTTGAAGGCCATTTATGTCTCAGGAACTTTAAGGCAGAGAAAGATAAATCTGGAGTCAGAACCCACCGAGGGTCATGAAGCATGAAGGAAGTGAAAAACTAGAAATAATCGGCAAAAAACTTATGTTTAGTTATGGAACACGCTCATAATTCAGTAAAACGCTAAATTCAAGTATAAATGTAAAATAAAACTAGATACCATAGAGTGGTAACATTTATGCACCTACACAATCACCGGAACTTTCATTACATTCCTGCCAAATTTCATGTTGATTAGTGCAGCAGTTTCCGTGATGTAGTTGACCAAAAAACTAAACTAAACAAAGAAACCATCCTTGACTAACAGAAACATAAATCTTTATGATGAAGAGAGTCTTTTTATAAAACTCATATTTTAAGACTCAGATCCATAAAACTGTCTCAGCAGATCCAGAGCAGTAAAGATGGAAGTTTCTCTGGTTTCTGTTTCTTCATGACAGTTAGTAAATAAATCACTTAAGCTTTAAAATGAACCAAATTTATACTTTGTTGTTTTCTGTTTCATCTTGTTCTAATATTTCTGATCGTTCTGCTGGACTGTGGAGAATAAGTTTCATTTTTACCAAAATCTTTTACCAAATCAGTCCAGTATCTGCACTTTTTGACTTTTACTTGTATAAGACTTGAGTTGCGTCAAATTAAAGTTCTAGTCTTTATTTATCAAATTACTACCAGTTTTATCCTGGTTTAGATCTTACTTGACAAATAGGAGTTTTTCTGTTCATTTAGGAGAATGTTCCTCTTCTACAGCTCCTCTGATTTGTGGGGTCCCTCAAGGCTCTGTTCTAAACCCGCTGTTTTTTATTCTTTACATGTCGCCTCTGGGGACTATTTTTAGTAATATAAGATTATTTTCCATTGTTCTGCTGATGACATTCAGGTTTATCTGCCCTTTAAGCCAGTCTCAATTAATTCACTCGTCACTCCTGAGTTGTCTGACAAACAAAAAATCTGGTTGAAACTAAATTTCCTGAATCTAAACTTAAGACAGAAGTCATCGACTTTGGTAAAGGTATTTCTTTTGACAATCTTGGTCCTCTGACCTCACAGCTGCTCTGCTGTCAGAAATTAGTGTTTTATTTTCGATCATGCCCTCAAATTGGACAGACAGAAAACTCAGTTGTGAAATCAAGTTTTTTTTTCCAACTAAGACTTATTGCCAAGGTGAAATCATATCTCCCAACCAAAGACCTTGAAAAAGTGACTCATGCTCTCATTACATCTTGTTTGGATTATTGTAATCTTTTGTATGTTGGTTTAGATAAATCTCTGAATCGATTACAAGTTGTCCAGAATGCAGCAGCTCGTCTTTTACCAGGTACTATAACCCCAAACCTTTGGGATTGTTTACCTTTCTGCATTCAGACTGTTGAGACTTTTAGATCTATGCTTCAAACTCATCTTTACTCCTCGACCTTTCATTCTGGTAGAGTTTGAGACTCTTTCAAAGCCAATGTTTTAAATGTATTTCTTTATTTTAAATTGATCTTACTTATGTTGCTTTGTTTTATTCATTTACTTGGCTGAACTGTGAAGCACTATGTTCAACTCATGCTTTTATGTGCTATAAAAATAAACTGACATTGACTACAATTTAGATGACTGACTGGAAACTTCCCATTAACCTGTCAATAATTCTTGTGTTTTTGTGGTCACCTGCAAAACCTAGACGCAATTTATCATGTAAATAAACAAATACATAATTAATATTTTAAATGAAGAAAGCTGCTGTCTGAAGTAGAAGAGAAATCCCAAAAGAAACTTGATGGCTTGTCGTTTACTGTAAAAATGTAAAAAATGTTGTTGTCCTTTTCTAATTGTATACGAATTAAAAAAATTATTAAAAGTCACAGGAAAGTAAAATTTATATTTGTTAGCAAAACCCATCAAACAGAATTGTCTCTCATCTCTTCTTGAAGAAGGGTCTCAGTTTGTAAACAAATGTAGTTTTTTTTGTAAAGTCAGGGTAACCCTCGGTTGTTCAGTCAGTATTGTTGGTACTCTGTTAAAAACACTGACTTTTTCTGTTGGGAGGAGATAAAACCAAAGAATATAAAACGTCTCTGAACCGAGTTAAGTTTCAAAACATTGGGGTTCTTTTTATAATCACAGCGTTGGTGCTTCTCACAGGACTGAAACGGATCAAACAATTTTAATAAACCAGTTTAACGTAGTTTAATACCGTCTCACACTTCACAGACTTCAGTCCTCTTCAAGCAGCCTTTGGGTAACAATCTTTAAAAAGCCTTTTACTTTGTCTGCTGTCAACCGAGGCGTGAGACAGAGAGAGTCAATAATTCACTCCCGGCCTTTATGGGCCTCTTTATTCCAGGAGTCCAGGAGAAAAGTCATCTGAGAGAAACTCAGAGTGAAGATCCCAGAAAAAGAAAAATCATCACACTGCTGCCATTAAAAGATGCTTTTATTGTTTGAAAATGGTTTCCTCTGAAAAAGACTTGACCCAAGAACATCCTTAGATCCGAGAGGTAAAGCTGGTAAATAAAGGAAAACCAGTCTTAGTACAGTAACTCAGATTACGTTTATATTAAAGCTCAGTGAAGATATTTCAGAGCGACTGAAAACAGAAACAAACTTAAGTCTGGATCTAAACCAACACAAAATCTACAAAGATTTAAACAGACGACGCAGCTGGACTCGTAGGACAGATCAGGCAGTGATGGTCCCATGTCAGTATGGAGTCCAGTACTTGAGTCCAAATGACAGCTAAGAATGTTATGGGGTTATGAAAAGCCTGGTAAACAATCCAGCTTTATTTGTTGTTGTTGTGGTCGGCCTCGAGTCCTCATTAACCCATTTTACACCAATCCAACCTACGGTGGTGGGCACAGTTATGCTAATCCACTAACAGCGGAACTAGCTTCTCATTTAGCGGATTAGCTTTGACTAAATTAGGTTCTGCCAATTTTAGGTCAACTAAAATAAAAATCACAAGTGTAAAAACTTTTATTTTAATGCAGTTTAAATAAAAACTATCCTCTCTTACAAGCAGTGCTGGATGTGTCAGGCACCATGTGTTAGCATGTAGCATCTTTAGCAGCTAAACTTCAAAATTAGAGTATGAAAACATTAATAAAATAACATTTAACAATATTTACATAAATACATATTTGACTACGTATAAAATATGGTAGAACAAATTTAAAAGAAATGCTTTTATTATGAAAGGGGTTAACTGGACGTATGAGTTAAACAGAGTTATAACTTTTGTTTGGATTGGCTGATTTGCCACAGATGATCCCGCCCACCTTTAAATTAAACCAATAGAAAACTAACAGCAGGTTTGAGTCACTCCCACCTGCCTTCAACTGGAAGGAAATGAAGACTGATGGTGGTCTTGGTGATTAGCGTTATCTTCCACTAATTTTTTTAACTGTTTAGCAGTTTAGCATTAGCATAGCTAAGTTTCTTGTTTAGTGGATTAGTGATTAATGAAGCTAGGTCATGTTTGTCCGACAAAAGCTTTCCTGACGGCTCAGTTGAATCTTTTGCAGCGAGCCAACAACTCAAGGACACATTCGCTAATGAGCCAAAATGCTGAAGCCCAATTTTCAGTCCTCCAGCTGTTTCAGAACCGGGTCAAACACGCCACAGCCTCACCTTCATGAGCTGAAAGAAGAGTGGAGTGTGGTTTAAGCTGTGGTCTCCACTCAGCTAAAAACATGAGCCGAAGCCTGACCTGGACTGAACTCAAACAATCAGGTAACAATAATTATACTAGAAAAAAACCCTCAACCTGTATTTTTCATTAAGAGACACTGGCAGATTGTCTGAAATAAAACGTCTCATTACAGGATGAAAAAAAAGCTCTGGGGCGAGTTCAGTTTTTTGTTTTTGAGCTGAGAGTTTCTTCATCGCTGGCTGTTTTTTTGCTCAGAGACAAAGAAATCCATCTGGAATCTAATTTTACACAAATGATTACTGCTGCTGTCGGAGCAGGCGCCGTGAAAAAGATAACGACACCATTTAAAAAGTGACAACCTGTTGAAACATTAAACACCAGGAGAAGAAGAAGAAGACACGAAGACAGCTTCACAGATAAATGTTCCAGATTCTGTCAAAAACATCAAAGTTTGAAAGAGACACAGTTTTACAGATTATTGATTCAGTTCAGCCTGAAATAAATTTTATTTCTAAAATTAAAGTTTTATTCAAAAGTCCAGGTACAAAAATAAAACTAGGTTTGTCCAACAGGGACATATGTACATGTCTCAGTCCATCATAGGGACACCTAGACGTGTCTCAGTCCATCACAGACATTTGGACATGTCCAGTCCAACACAAGGACACCTGGAAAGGTTTAGTCCATCACTAGGACATGTCTCCAGTCCATTAGAGCTACTGTTTAACCTAAAATAGATGTTTTAGTTTGTGGGAGAAAATCTGAGAAAACCCACAGGTGCACAGGTAGAAGATATAAAGCTTAGCTGAGAGGAGAACCTGCAACCTTAACTGACATCTTTAACCGCTGCTCCACTGTCTCGCCACATGTTAAACAGTTGAGTGTTTTAAATAAAGAGATTCTTTTACCAAAATTTTATCTGAAACTTTGATTCAACTTATTTTAAAATTAGTTTTTATAAAACCAAGGTTTGTTTTAGTGAAAAGGGGAGTAATAATAACAGAAAACAGTCTGTTTCTTCATCTTCTTAAAAAATAAACTCAACAGATTAAATCACTTTGTTTATGTTTCAAACACAAAAAGGTTTTAGTGGTTTGTCACATGCTAACGCTAATTAGCCTTGTTGGTTCATACCAAATATTTAGCAATAGATTTTTGTCTTAGAAAGAATCCAGTGGCCATAATAATCACTTCAAACACCTTTTTATTTTGGCATCTTTGAAAATAACTCCATGAACGGCAGTTTCTGACTGAAGAATGAAAAACAAACGTGGAGTGTTCAGCGTAACGCAGGGCGAGAGAATAATCACTCATGAAATGAAGGTACTTCTGAAAGCTGTGAAACAAACATGTTCAGATTTATTTTATTCCAGTGAAAATGGCCTTTCACTTCAAGGGTAAATCAAATGTAACCTTCGGCTCCTGTTCCTTCCTTCGGCTGTTTCTCTTTGCTTCTCAGGCGATCGACAGGAGCAGGAGGAGCAAATAAAAACTCAAAACAAGCGTAAATTTTGCACACGGCACACTCGGAGAGAATGCAAAGACCTCGGCCCCGACAAAGGAGGAAAAACAAAAAGCAGGTTTGAGTTTGAGAGACGTCTGAACTCAGCTGGAGAGACGGGTTTGTTCTCCGCAGGCCGCCGCTGTACAAACCGAGTCAGGAAATACTGTCCTTTCTTTCCTCTTTTAGTATAAAAACACATAAAAAAGTTTTTTCAAAAGAGCGTGGTTTCCCCTCTCATCACCGGCTTGTTCTGTGAACATTATTTACAACCTTACAAAACGTGTTTACCTCTTGTTTGCATGGTTTCAAAAAGCAAAAAACATCAGACGAGTCGAGTTTTACGGTGAAATGTTTGTGAAATATACAGTGAAATATTCAGCAGACCTGACTCAACCTGCAGAAACTACAATCTTTACACTTGCAGTTCTTTTAAAACCTGATTTTCTAAAAATATTTATCAGTGTTTAAACCCTGTCTACACAGATCTGGTTTCTGTTGGACCAAATGTTAAACCATTTTTACCAATTTTGCTAATGATTCATCTGCTGAAAGCTTTTCCTCAAGATTCACACATTAATAAGAATAGTCAAATTAAAAATAAGAACTCAAGATTCGGTATTTTAACATTTTTAACTCTAATAACTAGAAAAATAAAACCTAATGAAACTGGAAAGAAAACCTGAACTGTCAGGTTTACGGCTGAAGGTCTTTGCATTCACACAGAAGGAAAAATATTCATGATTCAAATGAAACCAAACTAAAAATCCGATCATTGATGCCAAAGAAAGTCTGTCTGATGTGCTTCTTCTTGCCACAAGTGCATCGACGTAAGGCACAGTTCCCCTCTTTCAACAGAGTGGCCCACTTTATTTCTTTTATCTCTTAAAAAACAAAATGTATCGGTGCAAAAACGACAGGGTGATCACCGCCGAGGTTCAAGCTGCCTGAAGATACACGTTTTATTTTGTTTGTGGTTTTAAACAATGGTTTTAAATCTGATTTTTAGCACGCTGAAATACAAATCTGCTACCTGACCCGGTGTCATATCAAGACTTCCCCCGTCAGCCTTGTTCCGTGTTCCTATGATCATCCATGATTGTTAAGAAATGTCATCATCAGTTGCTTATAGTTTTCTTTTTTAAGCCAATAAACTCTTAAAATAAATGATACGCTGCAGTGAGCTCTAAACAGGAAAAAATAACATAAAAACAGGCACGATTGTTGTCGTTGGTGATCACCCACCGGTTCTGGTACCGAAAAATCTGGAGGAAAATAGGGAACAGATCATTGTCTTTTACAGAAAACCTCTGGAGAAGTTCATCCACGTGTCTGCCAGGAGCAAATATTGTGTTATGATTGTACTCTAGGTGTTAACGTGTTTGTAGGATGTATATCTGTAGTAACATGTCTGTAGGATGTACATCTGTAGTAACATGTTTGTAGGATGTATGTCTGTAGTAACATGTTTGTAGGATGTATGTCTGTAGTAACATGTCTGTAGGATGTACATCTGTAGTAACATGTCTGTAGGATGTATATCTGTAGTAACATGTTTGTAGGATGTACATCTGTAGTAACATGTTTGTAGGATGTATGTCTGTAGTAACATGTCTGTAGGATGTACATCTGTAGTAACATGTTTGTAGGATGTACATCTGTAGTAACATGTTTGTAGGATGTATGTCTGTAGTAACATGTCTGTAGGATGTACATCTGTAGTAACATGTCTGT
>JARVJO010070188.1:0-17316 GCA_031762555.1 Cynodonichthys magdalenae | reverse complement strand
CAGCCCCACCTGCATGCCCCCCCCCCCCGCCCCTCCTTCTCAGTGCTGCTATCATGCTTGTTGTGTTAAGCTCATCATCCATCACGCTCTCATCTGCCTCCATCAACCTGTTCTTCCTTCCCATGAAATGCAAAGCGTTGAAAACAGTTGTGTGGTATCATAGAGTGATTGAACATCTTAGAACTATAGCCTTAATATCCACATTACTACACCAGTAAATTTGTTTAGTTCAAAGTGCATTGATTTCTTTTTATGAAATAGGATCCTGTATGTGAGGAATGCATGCTAGGTGAGACACGAGTCTGCGGTTGTAACTTAATTTTTCTGTTTGCAGAAGTCCGGCCCTCGTGAAGAACATTCAGACTAGCCTGGGCTATGGTCCAACTCTCTCTGCTGCCTTCCAGGTAAAAATAATAACTGACTTCATCTTTAGCTGCCTCGCTCCGAACTATAAAAGAAAGATAAGAAAAAAGTATTTCTCTGCGTCTCCTACGCCCGGTCACATAGGCTTTGTTTTTGGGAGCTTGATGTTCTGCCTTGAGCAGAGTGACGGGCAACCGAGAAAGTGTCGACAACTTTCTTCCGTTTCACATTTAATGCTTTGGGCTTTGCTTTTCAGGCTTCAATGGCAGAAAACAACATACCTCTATACACTACTGCTTCCATTGGAAGTCCCACACTCAACTCCCTGGCCAACGCCATCCGCGAGGAGATAAATGGAGCGATGGACCATGGAAACAGCAACGGGAGTGACAGCAGCCCGGGACGCTCGCCCCTGCCAGCTATGTGAGTGGCACACGCATTTTCTTTCACCTCAACTGTTTGAAAAGAAGATTTTAAAGAAAAGAAAGCTTGCTGCAGATGAAACTCTTTGAAAAGGTGTATTTTAAAAAACGATTTCATTGTCTGATGTGTGGCGTTAGATCAGACAGAAATCTTGTCAGAGGAACAATAAACAACACAGAGTGATGATATTGGAGTGGTGTGTCGGGTCATGGTCAGTGCTGTGGCAGGCCTCCCTGTAGGAAAGGAAACTCCACCTTCTCAAAGGCTCCAGATCCAGTCCAGCCAGGAAGAGAAGACAGGAGCTCCTGTGTTATTTTAACAGCGAGTTTATGAACTCTGCTTTATGTGTCTCACTGACTGTCAGAGCCCCACCATAATCAGCATTCCAGTTTGTTAAAATATTTACAAAAACTCTGAACGCAGAGTGACAGAGCCTCTGGCTCTGACACAGTGCAACATGAGTCGCAACACATTCAGAAACGCCTCTGAGCCTCTGAAAGAACAACAACACAAAAGCATAATTAGTCTGGAGGACATCATCCAAGATTGTCTTGTAGGAAAGTTGTGGTCGGCCTGGAAACCACAGCTCCCCATTCACTTGTTGTATAGGAGTGTCTGCTAAGTTGTTTGAAGCCTAAAATAATACCGCACACGCTGCATCGCTTCCAGATGTGGGGCCCGATGAGCAGCGCTAGGAGACTATAGGATGGCCTTCTGACATGTATGCTTTGGGGGAAATTCTGCTTACAAAAAGAGAAAAGTGAGAGAGAAAGGTGTCGCACTCAGCTTCTGGCCAAATAGAGTAAAGTGCCATCCCTAATCACTGTGAACATAGCTCTGAGCGTGGCTGTGGAACAGGAAGGGCAGAGACAGGATGGGTGTGCTGGCCTAAAGGCAGCCTGCTTCTCCCTCTGCTTCTATCTTTAGGCTGATCCAGCTAACACTTTCTGCTCCGAGATAATGTCTATAAGCTTTGTGCAAGAACATAATGAGTTCAGTCTGTTTTCTTTTGCTTTTAAAGAACATTATCCCTGCATCAACAAAATATATTTAAAGCTCGATGCTTTCAGATCATATGATGCAACCAATGTTGCAGCATTCAGGAAATAAGATGCTTTGCCTCAGTGTTTCAGATAACACCATGTGTTTTCCATATGTACCACTGTGCTGCTGACAGAACACAGTTTCCTCAGTATGAAAACCAGAGCGCTTTTCTTAAACAACCAAACCAAAAAAAAGAAAAAAAAAAATCAGGTATCCAGAGAAGCCTAATTATCAGCAAAGTGTAAAATCAGCATGCTGTTCAATAGCATAATAATAACAATTTCATGTCTGCCCTGCAGCCACAGAGTCAGACCTCAGGCTACGGCACTTGTGGAGTTACTTTGATGTGAAAATGATGGAAAAGCTGACTTTACTTTTTCTCCCCCTTTTTCATAATTTACACCTAAATATGTCAGCTCATTTGCATATGAGTGCCTCCGTCACAATAGCTACAAATCGCACAAGACATCCCAGTGTGAAGAAAATCAAATGTGGGCTTTTGTGAGGAGGAAAGTGCCAGTTGTCCCTTGTTGTTGTAGTAAATGAGCCCGGTGCCTCTTCCTGACACCACTCTGCCTCCACTACAGCAGCCTGGCACCGCAGGTTAGAGCAGCCAGTCCCTTGCAGCTGCTCAGAATGCCCCCCCCTCCTCCCTGCCCCCACCAGGCCTCCTCTTCCCCGCCGCTTTATTCCTGCTCTGTTTCTGTAATGAGAAATTTGGCAGATCTCATCTCTTTAGTGTCTCTTTTGCCCAGGCTGTGAGTGGAGGAGGAGTAGGTGGAGGGTGGTTCGTGTTTTTTGCCTTGTTTACAAGTGACAGCGTTATTATTCTCATAAGGGCTCTGTTTCTTATCACGGTGTTGTGCCGAGTGCACCGCCGCCTCTCTCCTCGCGCGCCTTGGCTGCCAGCTCTTTTCTTCCTTTATTGACACTTGGTTGAAAATATGCATTAATTCTGGAGTTTAAAGCTTGTATGCCGGGTGTCTGGTTGCTGTGTTTGCTTGAAGTTGATTAATGATAGAAGCCGGCTCGGGGTCGTCCTCTGGAGACCCGCCTCGCAGGTTGTGCATGTTAACGAGCAGGAAGGGGAACACACAGTGCGCCGCTGATCCTCCGCCACCAGGAGGCTGACAACAGCAGAGTCCATTCGCTCCTTTCCTCATCTCACGTTGTTAATCTTCCTCATTTATCAATTCTAAGTGAATACCCTGTTGTCAGTTGCCATGAAAATAAAAAAAGCCTGCAGCTTTTTCAGGATTGGAATACCTCAAAAGAAAGCTGAAATTATCATTGGGACCAGCAAGGTTCCCTCTTACCTTCTCAGCCCAGCCAGACATTTGTTTTTGTTCCTCGTCCTTTTTTAAACAGAACCAGCACACGTATCACTTTGGGCTTCTGCCTTCCTCAAACCTTCTAAGAAATGGTCAGAAAAGTTCAGGAACTGACAAAGTAGTCAGATCTTTATTTTATTTATTTATTTTTTTTGTCTCCAGGCATCACATCAGCGTTAAAGAGGAACCACTGGACCCCGAGGACCACGACGGGCCCCTCTCTTTGGTCACGACCGCCAATCACAGTCCAGATTTTGATCACCACAGAGATTACGACGACGACCACGATGACATGCTGTAGGCCCCACCCTCCCCCTCCCAGCCTCAGAGGCTGAGACCCTGTGGATCATCTGGGAGACAGACTTGTCCGCAGAAAGCACTGAACTGACGTCTCAGCCACTGATGACAGCTGTCAAATGTCTCCAAGCTGACTTTTTTTTAGTGCCATTACAAAAGATAGCAAGAACACAGGAGAGAAAAATAAATAAATAAAAAAGCAGAAAATCCCCTCCTCCCCCAGACGAGGGGTCCTTTTTGGATTTCTTTTTACTTTTGATTTAAGTATCACTTAAAAAGTGAAAACAAACTGAGTGTGTTGGACGGCTCCGTTTGGTACGGAGTGGGGGGGTCACGACTCGTTCAGGGTCCGACCCTCGCTGTGCAGCCGCCAGAGACTGCGTTCAGCAGACTGCATGAGGGGTTCTGAGTCCCACCCCACCCTCTGACACACCATGAACTGAAGAGAGAGATGAAGACGAGACATTTCATTTACACCCTGTGTGTGTGCGTGGGTGGGTGTGTGTGTGTGTGTGTGTGAGGGAGAGTGTTTGCTCGTTGTCACTGCCTTCAACACTTCCCATTGGTTTGATTCCATCGAAGGGAGAGGGATGTTTTTGTTCAAATTTCTTTTTTTGTTTGTTTCTTTATGTGAAAGCGGGGGTGAAAAGGTCTAAAATCTCTACATAATGTGTCCTGTCTATAATTCCGGGCTGTTTCACATGTCACATCTTTATTATTATTAATAATATTATTATTTTGTTTTTTTAACTGATCAGACCTCATGTCCATGCTGTGGAGATTCTGTGTGGTCGGCAACTCGATGATGAATGTTGATGATTTCCTGTCATGCTGTTCTTTCAACAACAAGAAAAAACAGAACACACAAAACAGAATGTCAAATACCGCGTAGTATTTTTCTGTCATTTATTCCACTTTCTCCTAAACATAAAAAAGAAGCCCCCCCCCCGTCCCCCCACACACCTCCCCCGGCTCCTGCTCCTGAAGTCCATTGGCGATGCACTACTCATAATGAAGGCTCTCTCCACGCATCAATGAAGTTTAATTTAAGATGCGAATGAATGACAGAGAAATCATGCAGGTTATGATTTATCCTTATGAAATGGTTCTTTAAAACAGCCCCTCGCCGCAGAGCGTGCTGAGCCGCAACACAATTTCTGATCACTTACAAGCTCCGGCGTTTTTCTTTTCTTTTTTTTTTTTAAAGGCAAAATGAAAATGTCAGGTGTGCACGGGCGAGATAATGATTTAGACCAACTAATTGTGATTCCTGAACACAGCCGTCATTGTTAATCAAACGCGTCCGCGTCTCCAACGCTGTAATTTCATCCGGCGCTCGGAGATAAACTTACATTCCCCGTAGTTTTATTTATATCCCACGCATGGCTAGTTTTAACTTTTGAGTGTTAATAATTGCTCATTTCCTTTCACAGAGGGACCTGAAAACATGGCACATTCCAGCGTCTGACAGCCAACAGAAAGAGCCCCAAATTTACCCAACGCACACGCTCAGCATCGTGTCATTAAAAAAAAATAAAAACACAGTAGTTGTAGTCTGAAATATTAAACTTAAAGGGAAAAATAGCAAAAAAAAGAAAAATCTTGCTTTGGTTGTAAAACAAAAGAGAGATTGAATTCCAAGACTGCAATCAAGCACTGTTGTTTTTTTTATTTATTCATAATTTTAAATTTATTTGCTGTTTTATTTGGCTTTTTTTAAGTTGTAAATGTTTTTTTTAATATCTTGTTGTGTGATTACCAAAGATAAACTACAAAGTCATTGTTGTGTGATCCATGCAATAGCAGACAAGGCCAAATAACTCTCCTCCGTTCACTCTCAGCAGCGCTGATCGAACCCGTGGCAGATTGAATCAAAGGAAAGAGTGATGCCCCCCCCCCTCCTTTTTTTTTCTTTTAAAACCAAAGGGGTGAGTCAGACAGGACAGCTGCATTAACGCTCTGCGGTGACCAAATCTGTACGAGAGGTGCTGACAGGCTGACTACACGATGACCAAACTAGAGAAACGTTTTGTCTTTGGGCCAGTGAGCTGGGGGGGTGGGGGGGCTTTTCTTTAATTTCAGAAGCAGATTTGTGTGCAACATAAAGGGGATGTAGATAAAAGCTGGTATACTGCTAAATGGAAAAAAGCTTTGGAGAAAACAATGTGAACTGTGCTTCAACTGGACCCCTCAATGATTCAGTGTTTCTCTTTTATTCCTCCTCTTTGTATCCTTTCAAATGATTGTATACCACTTTTTTTTTTTTTTAGTTTTTGTTGCGATTGGCGAGACTTTATGATTGTTTAGTTTCTGTCAACTTATTACTTTTTATATTAAAAAACACTCCTGTCAACTAATAAGCTGGGTACAAGGTACTTTATGACAGCTATTGTTTTATTTGTTTCTTTGTTTTTTTTCTATTTAAGCTCATTAACTAAAAAGGAGATGTGTGGTTTCCAGAAGATGTATTTAATATCCAGGCAGCTGTGGGACGGGTCAGGTCCGAGCCAGGCTGGGATCGTGAGAACAGGGCTGAGCCGGTCCACGAGCCCTCAGCGCTGCGGCCGGTTTGTTTGGGATTGGAGAAGCGCTGGTAGATTAGATCCTTCTCAGCATGTGAAGCTTGACATTACTAAAGATAACAGCATGAGAAAACCGTTTAGTACGCATACCTCGGCTCAAACCTATAGGGAATGATTTCATCAAATGAGGAAAATAAACATTTCACTCAGTCGCTCTGCGCTGCGTCCTGCATGTTTAGACTTAAGCTGTAGAGAGAGAATAAAAAAAGAAAGAAAATTAGAGCTTGTTTATCATTAGAGTTTTATCCGTTTTGCCAAACTAACAGATCTCAGGCCTTTTTCTTTCTTTCTTTTCTTTTTGTTGAAATATCACTCAGCTGTGTGACGCTGTAGAACCGATCAGTTGTTCCAATATCAGCTCATCTTTCTTCTCTCTCTCTCTCTCTCTCTCTCTCTCTCTCTCTCCTTTTTTTAAAATCCAAAAAAATACATTTGTGTTTTTATGTTTGCTTTACTGCAAATGCTTTGTAATAAGTATGAAAATAGTAACAAAAAAAAAACCTGCTGTATGTATTGGAATAGCAAACTGCTGCAAATGTATTTTACTTAGTAATCCTTGCTTTACAACAAAATGAAATAAGAAAAAAAAAAACTCCCTAACCTAACACATAAATGGGGGGAGGGGGTGTGTCTTGGGATTATTCCAGATTTTGGATTTTGAAGTGTATTTAAATAAAAAAAAGAAAGAAAGACAGACTTTTCTCTGTTAACAGTGACCTGAGCGTTTTGTACAGATGATTTCCTCGCTCTGTTTGTGTTTAAGCTGTTTTTTGATACTTCCTTTGATGGTGCGACCGCCGCCGTCTGCGGCGCCTCGTTAAAGATTACCTGCTCGCTGCTAACGGCCAGACAGGTGGATTTCCTCCTAAAGACGCAGATATCTTGCATGACTAATCCCAGGGTGGCAGAGATTATGGAGGGTGGGGGGGTGGGGTGGGGGTTAAGTGATCTGTATTCATAATAATTTAAGGGTGTATCAATCTGATGATTTTTTTATATGAAATTAATAGGAAAAAGGAGAAAAATATGCAGTGCCAAGGTGTAAAGAATATTGTTTAAATCTTTTTTAATGAGAATTATTTTTGTCCACCTCAAACATCATAGACGTATTCTGTGTACACTTTTTTTTCTTTTCAGTTTTTTTTTTTTTCCTTTTATTTTTACATCTTTTTCCTGAAGCGTCAACAGGCAGCAGACTCACAAACTGCCAGCAGATCCCCTAAAAGAACTCGTACACTAAAATATCATTTCTTCATCCGTCACCGTCCATCCCGCCTGCCGTCAGTTCCCCCCTTCATTTTTGTTTCTGGATGGAATGGAAGGGAGGAGCAGGGGGTGTGGGGGGAGGTGGGGGGCTGCAGTCCAGGAGCTCCAACGGTGCTCTCATCCAGCAAAAGCTTTTTCTTTCTCCTTTTTTTCCCCTATTTTTCTACTTTCCTTTAAAACAATGTACTCTGTATTTTTCCCCTCCTGTTCTGAAATTTTTTATAGAGAAATATGATTACTCTTCACTTCCATTAGTCTGTAAACTCATCATTATTCGTCTGTCGGATGCAGACCACTCTTCTGTCGGTGGCCGTGACTGACGTGAGCTTTCTAAACATGCAATAAAATACTGGTTGTTCAAACTCTTTCTTTCAGCTCTGTGTTTGTACGTGTCCATCATATTTCTTGCGTTACTGAGCAGAAATTCAAATGTGCAGCTTGGTTGAGAAGACAAAGCTTGTCTAAAACTGTGAGAAAAAGAAATAATGGAAATCAATGGGATTTATAGTGAAACACAAGAAAAACTTTGTATCGTTTTAGAGCTCAGCAGAAACATTGAAAATTCAAACCGGTCACAGGAAGTTGAATTTAGATGTTTACATTTTTCTGATTTTTTTATTTTTTTTACCTGAAGGAGTTTCATGACTACTTTTAAACTGTTTAAATATTTGTTCAAACTTTTTTCAATATTTTGAAGGGTGTTTTTAAAGACTATTTAACTATTTTATTATTTTATACTTTTTACACACAACAGCTGTTTAAGGCCTGTTTTTAAACTGGTTCTGTTTGCCTCTCATTAACTTGGCAGTCAGGGAGTGACAGACACAGATGTGTTGTTACCATGGAGACTATTGTAACAACAGCTTTAACATCTTTTGAACGGGGTTCTCAAGACTTTTTTATACAATTCATTTCTTAAGTTGATGTTAGAAGTTCAAGCTGCTCTGGCACATTTTAAAATTTCCAAAACAGTTTCTGTTTATCTCTGCTGCTCTACGAAATAAACAGAAGCATTTTCATCACATCTACAACTTATTAATTAACTCTGTCAATCCAGTGTTTAGGATCTCAGTGTAAAATAAAAAAATGGATTCAATTTAGAAATAAAAAATTAAAATTATGTTCTAAAGGAGCAGTTTTCACAGTATTCCTCTCGGTGCTGTTTTCATCTTTTCAGTTTTTTTTATGTTTGTCATCTGTATAAAGACGCTCCTTTCAACCTTAAACTTTAAATTATGTCGTAATTAAAAAAGAGACAGTTAAACTGTCTTTTTCCTAACAGCAATTTAGGTAGCTGCATTTGAAAAGCTGTAAATTGTGACAGCATTAAAATTCCAGAAATAATAGCGACGTTGAGCTGGGAGTTGATGCTGACGGGCGGGACTTTTTACGACAGAGGTGAGGGTCACGCTGGCCACTAAACAGGAGGCAGAGATCAACTCTGAGCTCTTTTAATCTTGTGAAACAAGCAATTACAAATAGTTGCATTGATTTGTTAAAAAGCTTTTGGTGACATAAATCGTTTCTTCCTGAGCTTATTGCTGGAAAACATAAATGTCAAGTGTGTTATTAATAAACACCAGTGAAAGAAAAGATTTAATGGAAGCAGCATAAAATCACCGACTTTTTCTGGAGGTAGTATTTCATAAAACGCTCTGATTCTTGTGTGTTTGTTGTTTTTATGACAAACTGGATGGTATCGTGTACGGATGGATGAACACAGTCATTTGTGTTTTTATAAAAGGTTTTGTGTTCAGGATTAAACATGGTCTTTTTTTGTTTTGTTGTGTGTGCATGTGCTTGTTATTTGTATTAGCAAAATATCTGATGAACCACTGACTGGACTTTAATGAAGCTCTCTGGAAGTTGTTCATTTACAACTGGTTTTAGCATCATGGTGTCACAGCTGTAACTCAGTAAATCAGCTTTAGTGTTATTGAGTCTGGTGTGGCAGTAGCTGAGAGTTGTCCTCAATGCATAGTTTAGAAGCTAATACACAACATTTGACAAGATCTTACTTTAGATGAAACATAACGTCAACATTAAGCTAAATCTGGTGCAAAGCATCTTTTAATAATGTTTTATTTGCACATTGTCCATGTTAAATAAACTTTAAACAAAAAAAATTACATGAATTGACAAAAATATCTTTAACATTGTTCTCATCATGAGAAAATCTTAGTCTAAAACTCTGGCATGAAAGGTGATGTGTCACATATGCATACCTTCAAGAAATGGTAGGCCTGTAAAGAACACATAGATCATTGAGAAATGTTATCTGTTACCTGTGGTGTTAAGTTACCACTGGCCATTTATTTTGGGAATAACAAAACTGCTAAACTCTCTGAATTACCAGCCATAACTTCATTGTGGGGTTCAAGTTTTATAGAGGCTGGTTCATATTAAATCAACGGTTCCTTCTGTTCCTGACCAAGACACAGAAGGAAATTGTCACTAACACCAGAACCTGAGTTCGACAAACCTGTGCACTGCCTGGACCACAGGAAAGCCCACGACTCGATGTGACTCACATGGACCCTGGAGTGCTTGAAGCTTTACATCATAAACAGGAAACTGTGAATCTTCATCAAGAACTCAATGGGAACATGGACAATGACTCTAGAAACCAGTCGCACAAGACAGTTTCAAACGTGGCACATAAACACAACGCTCTGTCCCCATTCCTCTTCTGGATGGGCAAAAAGTAGATACTGGTTCCAAAGTGGACCAGTCAGCCTCCTCTTCACAGATGACATAAAGCTACATGCCAAAGATGAGCGAGACATTGACTCACTGATCCACCTCACCAAGATATACAGCAAAGACTCTGGACTGTCTGTTGGACCTGCAAAACACAACTAATGAATAAAACAAACTTTAGGCTGTCAGCAGCAGATGTATATAAGACTCTCAGTTATTCAGCAATGAGCAGTAAAATGTATTTATTATAATAAAACAATGCCTCTCGCACAGCAATTGCAGGATATAGACACAAGTGACCTCTGTGATCCAGAAAGGAAAAGCAGGTAAAGAAAAAGGAGGAATGTTTTTTCTACTCAAACATAATTACGTTTCAACTTTTCTATCATTTTATAGTTGATATTTTTAAGAAAAACTCTGTTACTGACTTTTAAACATTAAACAGATTAAATTTTGTTGATACAAAGGCTTAAACTGATGCATCTAGATTTACTCCAAAAACTACGTTGATAAATGATTTTTCTACTTAATCAGTCATGTTGTGCTCGTCCATGAATCAGTAACAGTTATTATCGGTTCACATGAAACACTATGAAACTCAAATGTTATATGAATATTGTATGAATGAATGATGTTGTATGAATTGTCCATAAAATACGCAAGTTTACCCCCATTTTGCATGTATTCAATTCAATTCAAAAATACTTTGTTGATCCCAAAGGGAAATTAGATAATACAGTATATATAAAAATATAAAGAGAAATCGTATAGATTTAAAAAAACTAAAACAAAAACTTTGCTTCAAATTTATTTAAGTCTCTTTCTTTAAGCCGGCAGGTTGTAAGGAAATAAATAAATGTTCATGACAACTCCCCTTGTATAATGTGACAGTTGTACTATGGATTTTTTAAAGAAAGTTAAGAACTTTTGAGGTAATTTTTGGGGATCCACAATCCATTTTGGTTTCAATTATTGGTTCACTCATCTACCCAGACAGAAATAAACTCTATTTTTTCCAAACTAAGGTCACTCAAAGAGCTATCTACAGCAGGTAAGATATTAATTGTTTGTAAGCTTTACCACAGAACCCCTCTAAGATTTTAATTCTTCCTGTAATACCAAATGAGTTTTTAAAAAAAATATTGTTTTTCTAACTTCTTCCACATCATCATGAACAAATTGAAGCTAATTTTACTCATTAATCACACATTAGTCTGTTTAACCTTAAAAGCTGCTGTGCTGCTCCGCCCTGCCCCACAGACACCATCTATATTAGTCATATTGTGTTGCCCTGCATGATTACAAAAACAAACGAGGATGACTGCTGTTCACTTTATTCTAATTAAAGTACAGCGCCGCCTCATCCATTCACACAAGAGCTTCAGTCAAATAGTCAAAGCTGGCAAACTCCCAACATTACAGCGGGCCAATTAGCAGTCCTGCAGTGTTTGTTATTCATGGTTTGATGTAAAAATTTGTTTATTAAGATGGGCTGCAGGCACTGGTGTGCAATAGACCTGTGTGTAATTAGATTCCAATTATTTGTCTGTTTCTGATATTGTAAACTGGCACTTACCACATCAGTTAAATTGACACACTGCACTGCTTGGTTTACTTGGTAATTAAAATGTGTTCTGTTAATTAGATGATGACCACTTTATTCCAGGGCTCTTGTGTTTGGGCTCCGCGGCGGCTCGCTGTTTGGATCATGAGTTGCCAGACGCTTCCCTAATCAGCCCTTGTTTTGTTTCAATTACTACCTGCTGTTCAAAAGGCATGCCTGGCTGCCCCCCACCCCGGCACACACACACACTATATACACAACAATACTACAAGGCCCGCTTCACTACCAATGCAACAATTACAAATTTTCAGCTGCTTTCTTCTTTATCAGAAAGCAGTGATAGGTTTCAAAGAGTATGAGCAATTAAAAACAGAAACTAAAGAAAGATGAAAGTATAACAGTGCTGATCACAGAGGACCTTGTGTGAGTAGCCAATGGTAATTACACTCACTGAGTAAATAGCTCTGATGTTCAGATGTCTCCTTTGCTTGGTAAAGAAGAGTTAGGGGTGGGGGAGATGTTGGATCTGCTAACGGGTTCCCTGGCTGAACAATACAGTCCATGTGCTGTAAGGAGAATTAAAAGAGGATGTTCTTTTACCTAAAGATATTAATCCTGATATATATACTGTATATATATGTACAAACGCTTATTGCAAGGTTTAGTTGAGAAAAGAAAAAGGAAAAAAATTTTGCTATCCTAAAAGATTCACCATCATAATAAAAATGATTGCATATTCACCACATTTACATTTAGGTGAATAAAGAAGACATGTTGAAAGTTTCTCTGCTCAGTTCTCATACCTTCCATAATGTGAAAATGTGCTGCAGCTTTAAATGTTGGTTTTGGACCTGCAGCAAACTAAAGTTCTATCATCTCCTTCTCTGGTGCAGATTGATGATTGATCACTTTTATTCAGTCGTACATATCTGCTTCTCTTTAGCCCTTGTTTCTTTCTTCTGTTTAGATACTTCTGATGGACTCACATTTCAGTAGATTGGTAACAAAATGTGTCACAATTCCTCACATTTGTTTTCCATTCATTTCATTTATTTATTTTTTTTTCACAGGACCTCGCCTTTATGTTTCAGTTCTGATACTTTGAAGTTTTCACTGGTCTACTTTGTTTCCTCCTTTTCACTGTTTTCATTTAGTTAGTACCTCCTCCCAATGTTCAGACTTGACAACTCTACAATGTCCACTCTTGGCCTGACTTACTAAATGCACATCCTTACTGCACAATCTATGTTCCCAGAAGAGAAAAGACAAAGAAACTATTTTCTTAGTGAGCTTCAGGCCTTAAAACAAACAAACAAACAAACAAACAAACAAACAAACAGATAAACAGCTCAAAGTAGACATATCTTGCTTTTAAATCCTTCCTTTTCACGTTAAGTCATTCAGTGGGGTCTTTATAAAGTGGAACTACAATTCTTTAGTTTGAATTCCTGCTTATTTTAACTTGACCAGCTGCTTTTTTTACCCCTTTTCCAGTTGTGTGTCTCAAAACAGCTGGATTTGTTGCTTTTCCTTTAAGACGCTTCAAGCCCCGCCTCCCTCCAGCTTCCAGACCGGTCCACTCCGGTTTGAGTGAGGGGGTTTAAGTTTTCTAGCGATGCAGAAACGTATTATTTACAATTTAATTAAAACATATCAACAACAGACTTGTTCAACCAGCCTTACATGGAGCCAGAGTCTGATCCAGAACCAGAGTCTGACCCAGAACCAGAGTCTGATCCAGAACCAGAGTCTGACCCAGAACCAGAGGAGAATTAAGACAGGAAAATTGTAGTTGTTAAGTCCAGACCTTGTTCGGCAGTTCTGTCACAAATAATTTGATGTAATAGTTTAGAAAACATCATAGAAAATAGAGAAAACTGAACCCAACTGAATATAAAAATAACTTTGCAGCAACAGGAGACTAAATTCAACTTTTCTGCCTCCTAGAGACTCTAAGTCCACAACTAAATGTGTTTAACTTCTAAAAAATGGATTTTGCAGGATATGTCCCCTTTAAAGCTGCATGAACAACATCTCAGGATGACATTTCTAAACCAATAAGTCACATCTTTTGGTTTCTGGACCATCAATGCATCTCTTATTTTCACCTAATGGATCTATAAACAAGTAGACTTTGGTTTGTATCTTAGCTCAGGAGCTGCTTGCTGTGCTTCATCTCACAACAAGAGCAAAATGTTTCTGTTAACGTTTAAGTGTTTTATTTTTAACATTTGATTGTGAATCATAATGTTTGTTTTTTTCTTCAAATAAAACATATTTCAGATTAAAATATACTCTGGCTCTTATCACAGTACAGGCAGCAGTTTGTTCCTCTTCTTCTTTTTCTTCTTGTGTAAAATGTTGGCAACTGAAAGCAACACAGACTGATAATGTTTGGTTTGTGATGCTCATTTTCCCTTGCAAAATGATTGTAAAAACTTGTCCATATTTGAGTTGTTTTTGTTGTTCATAACTTAATAACTGGTCCTGCCAGATTAACCATAAAGACGTGAGCTCCCTCAACACGCGACAAAATAACTCGTTAGCAATTGTCTTTGTGATTAACCATGTTTTTTAAACTGAATGTAAAGACTTCTCTTTTGTAATGAATCTGTTTATTGTTGTTTAGGTCTTAAAATCGTGGTGCTGGATGGTCACACAGACCTTATTGTGTCATCATTACATCACATCCTGAGCCACAAAGCCCACTTACTTTTTTACACATCGATCCTCACAGCTTAGTTAAGCTGAATTTATGCTCAGCAGGAAGTGACGAAATCTGCTCTCTCTAATGTCCTTTTCCACAAGAGCGTTTACTGCCCCCTACAACGTGCCACTGTGGGACACCAACAGAAGCACGACGACAGCTCGGCATGGATCAGTTTGATTTGTGTTGTTACAGCACTGACAATCACAGAGGTGGATGTTTTTCAGTTAAAATAGGAGAAGAACAACATTTTATTTCAGGATGACACACAGCATGTGGGCCTCTGCCCAGCAAACATCAGTGATCACAAATCTGGGTTCCAGAAGCTAAAGTTAGCTTCCAGATTCTAGTGCTCCCAGCCTGATGATGGTTTCAGCACTGAGCAGCTCATGGAACAGAAGGGCCACATGTCATCACAGGTTTCTCTAAAAGTTAGTAAGTGTCCTGTTATTAAGCACTGTGCACACAATCAATGTGGTGTGGGACCATAAATCCTTAAAGATTTTTATATAATAAGAAGTAGTGTAAACATTTTTTTATTACAATAACATTTACTCTAGTAAAAGGTTTTAAAAGTTTGTGTTGTCTTAAATAGAACAAAATGCTTCTATTTTTCTTTCTTTTTCAGCTCCTGCAGGTCAGACCACCTTCCTGCTCCCTCACTGAGACCTACATAACTATTTATTAAAGGTATGTTTTTTACAACTTTTTTCTTCTGTGATCTTTCTTTTAAATACTTTAGGTGCTTAAAGTTGGGGAAAAAACTGGAACACTGGAAATTGTAATTACACACTCGGTTTTGTTGACTACAACCAACTAAATACTATTATTGTGTTTTTCATTGCCAAACAGAAGTTAATCCAAAACATCAAACAATGAACTGATGCTACTTGATTAATTAATTGATTGAGGAAACTTGATTAAGATAAAATTCCTCAGACATTGGAAATTTCATGAGCATTATTACTCAGCGGGGTGAATATTGAGTCAATGAGGTTTGTCTCTTTGTTTTCCTGGACCTGTGTGTATAAAGTGAGCATCGTAATGTGTTGATGTGGAGCAGCTGTGGAGCGCGGTGCCTCAGGTTGATCCTGCTGTGCTGTAAACAAAGTAACTCCAGTGATGAAGTGCTCCGACTCTGAGCTGCAGTCTGATTCAGTCCTGCTGCCATCAATGGTAGGAAAAAAAGTTTGATTTGAATGGTTAAAAGAATATAAACAAACAAAAAAAAACATGAAACTTTGGATTGCAACCAATGTTGCAACAGCTAACAGAGAGTTGTCAGAAAATTAATGAAATAAGTTAGTTTTACCTTTGATTATGGGTTGCTACATTTGGCACAAACAAGAAGTACATTAGTTACAATTTTAAATGTTCAGAGTACATCTGCTTTAATTACAGAAAATCTACAGAAAACATAACGTTGGGCTAATATCACTGCTTTGCTTATATAATACTTGCTCCAAGCTTCTCTTTTTGATTATCAGCTTATCATTAAGCCTTTTTGTCCAATAATCCAATATTTTCTTGCTGTGACATCACCAGTTAGGAAGTTCAACTCCTGTCTATTAAAGTTCAGGAAGCAGCTCAGCAACACATCCATTATTCTCTGTGTCTTACAAACAAGAAGTTATAGTAGAGGCTCCTGAGAATGAATATTAGTGGAGCTGACATATGCATTACATTTTTTGAGAGAAAAAATGTGAATATATGTTGTGTAAGATTTGTTTTGTTGCATTTTGTGCACAAAACATCACATTTTTTTCTCTACCCAGTGGGTTTAGCCTGTGTCTCATGAAAATAGTTGGTCTAATAATTAAATTAGTATAAACTGACTCCTCCCACATACACCACCACCCAAAACAGGAGTGCTTTGAAACTTAACTGAGTAAAGTCAAACAAAAAGGTACACAGCTTTCTGAGTTAGATTTCTTATTTGAAATATAGTTAAATAATTCTGCAACAACACTCAAAATAGACACAGTTAAATTAATGTTATTTGTTTTGAATTGTTACATCTGCCTTCTTCTGTTGCTTGTCGAACAGCACAGTGTGTGGTTGGTTAGCCATCACGTGTTTGTCAGTCAGCAGGCGGCACGGTGGATCAGTGGGTAGAGCTGTTGCCTCTCAGCAAGAAGGTCACTGGATCAAATCCTGGCCTGAGGACCTTTCTAGGTAGAGTTTGCATGTTCTCTCTGTGCATGTGTGGGTTTTCTCCAGGCACTCCAGCTTCCTCCCACACACCAAAAACATGACTGTTAGCTTAATTGATAATTATAAATCTAGGTGTGAGAGTGAATGGTTGTCTGTCTCATTTGCAGAGGTGGGTAGAGTACTCAAAAGTTTTACTCAAGTAAAAGTAGTGAGTAGCCATTCAAAAATTGACTTGAGTAAAAGTAAAAAAGTACTTTGATTATAAACTGTGAGTAGTGATTGCCGGGTACCATCTCGTGTCAATAAATTATAACGTGCAACTTGATTTACAAAGAAACAATATAAATTAATGATGTTATAAATAAAAGCACAAACCACTTGTCTTTTACATTGTTAAATAAAAAAAAAACACTAGGGCAATTATAGCCAAAATAATTCAGCAACAAACAACTTGGCTTTTTTCAAAAATTTGTTTCTACCATGGTCCTCACTCTGTAGTAGAAACAAGTACACACACACGCACACACACACACACATACACACACACACACACACACACACACACTATCAGAGCTCTCAAGTCTTGATCTGAGCTCAGAGTGAGATTTTGAGCCACTGACCCCTCAGTAAGGAAAGTCGTTATTGGTTGTCCTAAAAGCTGTGAAAGATGTCGTCACATGATTTGCATATTTGGAAATTTGCCAATAATTGTGCTGTAGGAGAGATGTATTTCTACACTGAAGAGGAAAAACTGAGTAAAAACATTAAATAAGGTTAGAACTGCAAATAAACTTAATGAAATAATTTCATGACTTTAATGTTTGTATTCAGATCAATATATGATACATGAACTGTATTTATACATTTCTAACCAACCAGCCTCAA
>JARVJO010069962.1:0-17341 GCA_031762555.1 Cynodonichthys magdalenae | reverse complement strand
GAAATCTAAAATGTAATTACATAAAACCCAACAAAGCCAATTATATGATACAAAGGCATGCCATACTCCATCACTGCTGTGTCGGTTTCACTTAGCTCGATGCAGCTGCTGTTGATGGTAGGGAAATGGTGTTGTTTTAGGTAGATGACTTAAACTATTACTGCATTTAATTTTTATAAACTCAGCATGCTCTATCAAGAGGAACTTTTCCAGACGGTGGAACGGACTTGACAAGTTCCCGCTGCTACTCCGCACCACTCTCTGGCATATTTTACAGCGGACTGAAAGCTGAAGAGAGCTAAAGGGATTGCTCAAAATCCAGCCAAGTTGCGGTGGTTGGTCCAAAATGAAGAAAATGCAGAAAAAGTTATGGTGATTGGTCAGATATGCGGAAATGTTGCGATGACTGGTGAAAATTGCAAGCCCGCGCAAAATTTGCGATTGATGACTGAATTTGCATTAATAGTTGCGATCGCAACATTGCAACTTTCTGGAGGGACTGATTTCTATCCAACACCTGCATAGGATGCAACTACCAGTTCAATATTTTCAATATCAATTGACAACAGTCAGAAAAGTCTCATCTATACTACAGTACAAATGAACTGGGTCTATTAGCAACACAGTGCAAAGAGAATAGTGCCATAAATAGCTTGTGGGCAGAAAGAGGGGCCGACTGAGCTTGAGTCTGCCCACCAAATATCAACAGTCTGCAACAGAATGCACCACGGGTTAAGGCTCACACAGTTTCCATATGAACTTTTCACAAACAAGCTGAACTGATTGATGACTTGATATTATTACTCTTCTGCATTTTCTGTAAGCATTGGATCAAATGGTACAATGTAGATCAAGTTTAAGCTTGAGCCTTTCTGTATTATAAAAAAAAATAACTACACATCTTGTTTTATATGTCTTCATACTATGATGTGCTGAACCAGAGCCCACCAGGACAACAAGGGTTTAAACAACAAAAATGGCAATAAAAAATAGAAATGTGCAAAGACTGAAAAGAACACTTCAATGCTCACAACCTAAAAATAGAATGGAATTTCTCATTATCAACAAATACTTGTCACTCAGACTCCACAAAGTAAAAGGTCACTCCTCACGTTGCACTGACTCTTCACCAGCAGTCAACAAACTTGAAACCTACAAATGAGCAAAAACAAAACAAAAAAAGAACAGAACAAACTGTCCATGACAACACATGTTGCAAAATTAAGATGTTACAAACACGTCTGATTTTATGCACATCTCAGGTTTTAAAATTATGAAAATGTATATGGTAAAGGGCTGCAACAATAAAACCAGTAATTATTTATCCTTTGCATGTAGTTGTTACTGACAACATTTTAACCAAAAATGTTCAGAATTTTGAATCAATTCTGACAACAATTAACTTGACAGACAGACAGACAGACAGACAGACAGACAGACAGACAGACAGACAGACAGACAGACAGACAGACAGACAGCTACATGGGGTGTCATTTTAATGTTCTGAAACACTGTTATGACAATCTTGTTTAGTGGTACATGTGAGTTATTTTAAACACGTCTATAAAATGTGTTTGCAGTGAACTTCACTGTAGTCCTATACTTATGCATTAAAATAAAATTAAAATACACATTATTGAAAAGTATACACAAAAAATTCAGTTTCTTACTTTATAATTTAAGTACACCTGTTTTGCAACAAAATTATGAGTCATTCCATTACCTAGACACAAAGTGTAAAGTAATTTTTGACCCATAGATACTTATTTAAATTTAAATCAGGACATGCTGAGGTATTTAAGGGCTTTCCCTTAAGCTATTTGAGAACTGCATTGTCAGTGTTGTATTGTGATGCTGAAAGGTCAGCTTTTGTGAAAGTGTTTTTGGAAGAAGGCAACATAGTTCTTGAGATGCAAATGTCTTTTTTTTTAGTTCTGATTACTAAAAGAGCCACAATCATTCTTCAAATGAAAACAGTGTTTATTGGATGATGAGACAAGGGATTCCCTTAAAACTGACTTAGAAATTTAGAGCCAGTTTTCACAGCTGGGTTGCCTCTCAGTTGCCCTTTGGTAAGCTTCAATCTATTTAATTCCAGATAAAAAATATGTATCACCATTTTCTACTAAAGTCTAGCTTTGAATTTATAACATACCAGAATCATGAACATTACCTGTCTAAACTGAATATCCATATCCTCAGGAACTGAGAGCAGGAAGAATGTCTGTGTCAGAAGAGGAAATCTGCTGAAAATCACACCAAAAACCATTCATACAAATGAATGCCTTGTTTTGGCATTATTTGACAAAATTTTCACCACCAGGGTGTATAGTAACATATTGACATGGCAATGTAGTCTCCTTGCAAATGCATAAGTAGTATCAATTACTCAATTTCTGCCTAGCTAAAAATACTTGTGTTCTGTGGTACTGAGTACTATGACAACACAAACTTCTGCAAATTTTCACTTGGTAAAAGACATTGTTGTGGAAGTCAGCAAAAGAAAAAAATAGTACGAGTTTCGCTTAAACGAAGATGTAGGCAGGCATTTAGCAAGAGAGTTCACCCCCACAAGGACAGATTACCACCATCTGTGAAAATTAAAGGAGAAAAACTAAACGCTTTGTTGTGGTTGTCTTATAGCCGTTCAGCTAATGATGATACTGGGTTTAAACTGACAGTTCAACCAATAAAGAGAACCACAGTGATCATTTTACCCAATCAGATTACTGGTAGGTCTCCCATTTTAAAAAGGGAGAAATCCATCAATCTGCTAAAATCTTTAAAAAATATATTAATTTATACTGTGAAAAGGAATTTTTGTGCTTTGTTACATCAGGCAACCTCTCAGTTAAAAACACTAAAATGACATAAAAGTAAACCAGAGAGAAGCTGTTTAAAACCTCTCTCTTCCTCCAGAAAGGCATCAGTCTTGCAAATTTAAATGGTGCAGGTTAAAGTTTTCTTGAAAAATAAACACTTTATTAGAGAACACTAAACTGTGTATTTTTATTAAAGTCATGTACAGAGTATATACCTCTTTTTGTGAAAACCTTTTGACATGCAGGAAAAGGTTCTTGAATGTGTCGTAGGCCAATTTTAATTTAAGGTTGCAGACAAACCATGTATCATGTAATGCACTTCGTATTGCCTTGTTGCTTAAAAGTGCTATATAAATAAATTTCACCTTACAAACAAAAATTTTGGCGGACAACCCGATTTTGTCCACTAGACAACCTGGAATATTTCTTTGCGTCTAATATAACATTATCCCCATGAGAAATACCTCAACAGAAATCATCTCAAGTAGCTGAACTGCTTTTATTTTGTATTTTAAAATACTTCCATACTGCTTACATTTTGGCACTTTACACCACAAAGCTTTATAGCAGCTGTATAACAGTGCAGCTGAAATATATGCAGAAGGTAAACAGAGAAGAGTCAGCTATTTTAATGATCAATGAAAAATGAAATTTATACTGGAAATTGTCTCAGAACATCACTGGTTTTATGCAATGTTGGGGTCAGTGTCTTGAGCTTTAAACTCTTCATTTACTTGTCTTAGTCAGAAGCTACAGCTCATTGCACAACAAATAATGTCTGTTTTAGTGCATAGATACACATAAAATTGCACATAAAATAAGAAAAAATAAAACAGAAACTGCTTTAAAATGCCCATTTAAGTTAAGATTCCTTGAAGTATGTATATTAAGAATTGTGCACAGACTAAAAAACATTACAGGGAAGCTTGTTTGAGAATTTGCTGACAGGTTAGGACAGTTATTTCAGTGCACTTGCTTTGTTTGTGCAGTCCAACTTTATCTTTGTGGTTCAGATAAAGTCTAAAAATATGGTGATAGTGATGAAAAATGCTAACCTAGTGCTGGGTGCTACATGACTCAAATTTTATATAATGGAATTTTCAATAACTGTCCGGTATCTCAGTATTTAATGGTATTTTTCTTTTCATCACAGCTCAGCTGATGTTAAAATGTACAAATGCTGCTTATTGATCAGCAGAAGTTACTCTCTTTCTGCAACACAGAAGTTATTTCTTTACCTTTTTTTTTTACCCCCATCTGTGTCACTCTCATTTCTTTGCCTGGTTGTAGACATTACTCACACATTTTGGGCACATGGGGGCAGGTACAGCTGTGAAGGAATTGGGGTTCAGCGAAATACTATTTGTGCACGTCACTGAAGAAGTGTATGTACAACAAAAAACTTTGTCTCAGCTGTCTGTAGAGAGAACATGGAAGATGGCAAGGAACATTTTAGCAGATAGTAGTTATTCTCTTTTTCATCAGTTTGAACCTTTGAGCTCAGGAAGGCGTTTTAGGGTCCCTCTGGCAACAAAAAACATCTACAAGAAGTCATTTATTCCCAGTGCAATAACCATTCGTAACCAAACTAAATGACAATTTTTATTGATGACATGTAATGGGTTTTTCTTTTTATCCATTTTAAATTTTGAAATATGAATGTATGCATATGTTTTTTGTATGAATATATTTTATGGCTGGAGAGTCAAAGGAAAATTTCCACCTTTGGTGGACAATAAAGGTTTATCTTATCTTATGTTCAGCGATGGCAAAAACTGGAGAATTTTTATTTTTTTTTTGTCAGTCTATGTTATCTGGAAACTCACCATCCACCTCCAGTTATTAGGAAGGCTGTTCCTAAGATGACACTAGCTTGCCCTGTGTGCTGCTAGTTCCTGCATGTACGTTCAGTGGAGCTGCACAGAAAAGCGTCTCCCATGAAACAGTTTTACTGGCGATGTAACACCATGTAATCTTAACAACAGCAAATACAGGCTTTTTATATACATATGTTTAAAAGGTGATGCCATAAAATTAAAAATTTTTAATGTACATTCAGAAGTGAGTTCAATTCAGTTTCATGCAGACAATGCAATAATAGATAAATAGATAATAGGAAAAAATCAACTTTGTGTCACTGCCATGTGGAGTTTTGGTGTTTGTGCCATATAGAGCTGACTCGAGGTACTGTTAGGTACCAGATGTTTGTGGTGTTGAAATGGTTATCCTACAACTGTAAAGTGAAATTATGTTATCATGAAGAATTGTACAATATGAATGATTTTTAAAAAAATAATCTGGCACGAAAAACTAGAGGTGGGCGATATATATCGCAGACGATATTATCGTCCATGTGGTTTTGAAGATATGCATTTTTACGTTATCGAGTATTTATACTGTCTCAAAAAGACAACGGGTTCAGTGGTGAAGGAGAGTGGCATAAATCCTCATTCGCGTAATATTTGCCACATTGGGTGGGATTCAGTCATGTGACTGGGGTCGTCGGCATCTGAGCCAATCAGCGGGCATGATTTAGTCATGTGATTGGGGTCGGCGGCAACTGAACTAAACAGCGGCTGCAGGAGTGATTCAGTGTTAACTTTACAGCAGCCAAAACCACAGGGCTTAAAGTTCTCCGTCACCACGATGGGTTTTCGTAACTTTGAACATGGCCAGGACAGATTTCTGTCATCTGTAAGAGGGGGAAACTGTTTTTTTTCTGTTGCGGTCTTGTTAAATCTGCCCAGTCTGCTCCAAATGGGAGGCTACTTTCAACAAACCAAACAAACCCCAGAGCACTTTTATCCAATGAGAGCAGAGCACGGCGGCTCTGTAAAGCCAGGTGAGTCTGCAGGAGCAGGAGTCCTGAGTGAGTAAACTTCTCCTCCCACACTTCAATCCTGGAACTTTGGTCTCTAAAATCTAACTTTATATTAAATATTCGTGCTCAGAGCGCCATTATCCAACATATATGTCATACTTTGCACGTGTGACCAACCTCCTCGTGCAAAGGCTGTGTGTGTCGCGCAACATTCAGTTTGTTTGTTCGTCACGTTCTTGCTCTCCTATTCTATAGCATTTCACAAGTTATAAAAGTGTTCTGCCACATGGAGAATACTACAATAATGTAAGCGCCGAGTATAAACACCTCCATGCACGAGTATCTACCCAAAGCGCAAACCGAGGCCAAACCGAGCCGAGACCACTCCCATGGGAGTGCGCCGCAGCGTGTGCATGCTGTGAGTCAGATTTGTTCACTGATGAACATAAACGTTCACCTCCTCCTCATCATCTTCAGAACATCACCATGTTCTCTAGGAGACTGTTTCAAATGTTTTGCAGTTCATCATATCCATAGATGTCCTAAGCAAGCAGGGTTTGAGAGCATGTTTTTATTTTTAGAAAGATATATTTGGTCAGATTATCAATACCGGGAAATGAAAAAAAAATTATTGAGATATTTTTTTTGTCTATCGCCCAGCCCTACTAAAAACTACACAAGATCTTTTACGTGTATATCTAAACAGGGCAGATATTTGTGTTAGAGAGAATGTGGTTTTAGTACAGGCTTAATGAGATTCTCCCGTAATTAGCAGCACTCCTGGGTACTGTCAGATTTTCAATTTAAAATGTGCTGAAATTACTGACCTTGAACAAAGAGAGCAGATGAAGAGAAAGCTCATTTCTCTCAATCAAAAAGCTACTGAATACATTTAACCTAAAAACTGAATTTTAGCTGTGTAAAGCTCTTCGTTTTATACACAAAAACAAGCATGTGATTCAACATAGAAGGATTACCCTGCCTCTAGCTTTTTGACTCACAAAGCATGTTTGAAGGATAAAAATAAATTAAGCAGATAACCCACAGTGTTTTTGCCAAACTCAGAAACACAAGTTTGTGCTGTTGTGATGATTGGCTTCATTGGGAAGATTGGTGCATTTATGACAGATCTAAGATGAGTGCTGTACAAAGTTCAATGATTTGATTTTATTGCTGGGTCAAAATGAGCCAACAAAACAGAGTTTGTGAACACTTACAGTTTAAACTATGATTTTTTTTAACCTCTGGAATTAGGGGAAACTTAAGCCTTTTAACACATGTAATAAACAAATACCTTGACAACTGACTCTACAAGTCCCAGTAATCTGTAGACATTAGATTCAGTAAGCATGACAACACCTGGATGACAACACCTGGGTGGTATCCCACACAGCAGACAGATATGGGCCAGATCTGATATCAAGCTGGCATAGCTGACATAGCAAGTGGTTTGTCATCTGGATGTGGGCCAGGTCTGGCAATGATGGCACCATTTTTAAGATGGCATGTCACAACTGACCTGGTTGTGGTTTGGTTTATGTGTTGCTGGCTTATGCACAGACCACCTTTTGCTAACTGGGCCACCAAAAGGACATCATGTTTTCCCACATATGGATTGAATGTTAGTGCATTATGTGGGCCAGACAAATTTTGCTATGTGGAATGTTGTGGTAAAAATGGGCCAAATTCCCCTTTCAACACAAGACAGGTTTACTGATCATAATGTCTCAGATGGAGGGTCTATGAACAAGTTGAAGACAGAGCTGGCAGTTCATTCTTAAATTAGCCAAAAATAAAAGTACAACTCACATATATGTAAAAATACCTTAATTTTCAGTTTGCAGCTTTAGAGACATTATCCATGTGTGATGTAAGCAGAGTGAGTTTGCTATCACACAACAACTTTGATAATGATTTACTGCCAAGCACCAAGGTTATCGCCAAAATAAAAGCTGATATAAATCGTTCTTTAGAAAACGGAGTTGTTGTCACTGGAAATCATTGTTTAAATGACATTAATTTGTGCAAAAAGCCATTAATACATTAGACAAAATTCATGATTAATGAATGAATAACTAAACTTGCTGCAACAAATTATTCATTAATGTTAAAACATACCAACGTCAAACTATAGAAAATTTGCAGTAAACGTTTGAATAAATCTAGTCTGACCAAGTTAATTCAGAATATATGTAAAAAAACTGAAAATTTTAAATGTAATGCAAATGCATCTTATTTGTTTGATCCTTGTTTGTAATCTACAATTGCTATTATGTAAATAGCTGAAACAAAGTTGGATAAAACCAACAGAAGTAAAATATTTTATATAATAAAAAAAGTATATCAGTGCTAAAGAAAATCACCCCCGTCCATTGTTCTCTGATGTTTTTTTTACCCCCCACAGCAAAAATAAATAATTCAACAGCTCAGATAGATTCAAATGGAGTCATTGCTCTTTATTTACCTGTTACCATGGTGAATTATAGCATTAAAGCTGCATTATTGATGGCTTTTTCCCCCCATTAGTCAGACATGTGCTCAACCAGAAGGTTCAGAGCTGACTAAACGTGATCAAAAACTCTTGACTTTTCCATCTCAGTGTTTCAGATTTTAGACTTCAAAGTTTCTGAAAGGAGGACAACAGCAGCATCCATGTGTATCAAGTCTTTCTCTGTTCAGAGCAACAGGTTTCTACTCAGGAGTGTGTGTCATTTAAGATCCATGTTCAACTTTACACTGCACTTCATGTTGCATGAAAAACTGAGACAATGAAAGTGCACAGCTAAAACAGGTTCTTACTAATACACACCAATATAACACTCGGCAGTGTAGTTCATTATAAACACAAAGCTGTTTCGTAATACGCTGGGTGTGTTTAGTATTGTTTTGTTGTCATTAATTTAATAAAGGTCCCCTTTCTTGTGATGAATTTCAAGCTAGACAGAAACCTACTGAGTAAAATGAGGATGTTAACATTAGGTGTGGTTTAAGCATGAAACATTTCTGTAAAACAACGTGAACCTCCAGAGCTTAGAAACTGGTGGTCATGTGAATAAACCTATAGTGCTGAGATAGACAGAAAAGACTAATAGGAGAGAAGTGTTTTATAAACTACACTTTTTTTAAATAATAAAGCTGCGAGCCAGTCAGATTTTAAGTTACAGTATTTCTCTCAAAACTTTAACTACATACATTTTTGCCTGTTTCCAGTACATGAAGGCTACTTTTTGATATGCCTATACAGAAAACAAAGCTGGAACTCATTGGGTGTTTCCCTGTCTGTAGATAAATAAATACTAGAAGTGTTCTTCAGTGAAGGGAGAAAACAATAAAACAATAAATACCCGGTAGCCCAATTGTGGAACATCCTGTAGTGGAACAAAACCACAGGTCAGGAGCCAATAAGGGCCAGCTCCATTCTTCCACTTTCTTGTGTTGAGGCAATTTAATAAAAAAAATCCAAGCAATAAATACATTTCCTTCATTTGACAAATGGCGAAAATGATCAACAAACCAACATGCTTTCTAATTTAGCCAAGTGGTAAAAGAGAAACCGTAGAAAGTGTATTTTCTCCGGTGTTTTGTCGCTTTTTAAAATTTTTGTTATCTTTCTAAAGTGTAAAATTTAAATCACTCTTTTTCCAAGTGTCACACAGTCTCTCACGGGAACTTTATCAAACCCGTAAGCACGTTTTTTTCTTCTTTGTGGGCGTTTTAAGATTAGCAGGTCGATAAATGTTTCATCTGGTTCGGACATGAAAACAGTCGCCCCACAACGCCCGGCCGGTTTAAACTTACTTCTTCTCGGTTTCACTCGTCGTTGCTCAGCCAAAAGTTACCCCGGGAACGTCGGTAAAGTGAAATAAATCCATAAGTCTCCTCCGCAGCAACGCGTCGTCAGTTTTCATGCGAGACGTCCTCTTTCCTGTTACCGCGGCGCTGACGACTGTTTGACACATCTCCAACTGCTTGAAGGTACAGTGCGCGCGCCGTCCTGAGCGTAGCCCCGCCCTTCCACCTTATTTCCAACGTCCGCGCTTACGTAAACATTTATAAAAACTGAAATTCAACACTGTCGTCAGGGTGCTTCCGAGCGAGTTATCTGAGCTCCACCAGGAAGCAGTTTGGGTGGTCCCGGGGTGGTCCTAAATGCTTAAAGCTGAACTGGGGACACTATTAATGGACTAAAATAAAACAGAAGAAAGAAAGCTATTACTTTTATAACCCTCCTATTTATGATAAAATCATAAGCTACTTATAAAATCAGTCATCATGACAACATTTTAGAGGAAGTAGGATTTTCTAGTGTGGTACTTTGTTTGGCCTACAGTACCATGATATGTATGACAACATGTGTATTTTAAGTACAGAAACAGAGTCTTCAGTAAATTGTGTCCTGGAATTCCTCAACAGACATTAATATTAAATATGATTTGGACTATAAATGTACCAATTTTAATAATAAAATCGGATGTTTGCTCACAAAGGTTGAAGATGTAAATTCTTTTTGGTTGTTCTCTTGGGGTCACAGCAAGTCATCCTCTGGCATATCTGACCTCTGCATTCTATGTCCTCACTCCAACTACCTCCATGTCCTCTTTAACTATATCCATATATCACCTTCTTTGTCTTCCTCCTGCTAACTTCACCTCTAACATTATTCTGCTCCTGTCCCTCCATGTCCAAAGCATCTCAGGTCTAGTCTCTCTAACTTTATCTCCCAGTCATGCTATATCTCTGATGATCTCATTCCTAATCTTATCAATCATCGTCACTCAGAAAGAGAACCTCAGCATCTTCAGATCTGCCACTTCTATATGTGTCACCTGTCTTTTAAGTCTTTGAACCATACAACATAGCAGGTCTTACTGCTCTACTGTAAACCTTTCCTTTGACCTTTGCTTCTACTTTTTTATTTGGTCACAAATCACTCCTAAAACGTTTCTCCATCCACTCCATCCTGCCTGGAGAGTCGATCGAACCCAACATGAAGTCCTGCATCGTTGGGACATTTTCTCATTGCTATTTTAATTTAATTAGACTTTTTTAATTATCAAAGGAAAGTTACTTCAACATTTGTGTAGGTTCCTGAATGCAACTCAATGTAAAGTGTATCAAAAGCAACTGGAATCTTTTATTCTACTGACTTCTTAGTACACTGCACAATGATTTAACTAATTTTAGGAGAGTTAATCAAAAAGGATTGATTAAAATCCAATTTTAAACCTTAAAACCAGCTTTTTAAAATATATATTTGCCATAAAGTCAGCTGGATGAGGCAGCTTTAATAGTGAACTCCACAGCCACAGCTGATGTTTTACCACCCAGAACTTCTTTTTGTTTAGAGGATGTTCTAAACAAACACAAGAAGTGCTGATTGACTGTTCTACTATTGACTGTCTCTTAACGTTGACAGTAAACATTCTTCAAACTGATGTGCCCCACTCAGCTGAAGCTTAAACAACATTCACATAGCTTATAAAAAACCTTTAATTCCTGGATGCAAGGACACAAAAACAAGAGTCCCAGCCAAGATCAGTCCCCCTCCCATGGGGTATCTGATGCAGACACGGAAAACCCCATACAGGAAATGGTGTGTAATTTGTAGTTTTGAAGTAAAACTACTATAGTATGCATAAGTCAAACATTAATCACCAGCCACCAACAGGGAAAACAAGTAGCATATTTGCCTATGTCTCTGTGTGCATGTGAACATCTAAACTCAGCCAGTTTTGTAAATTTGGTCTAAACTCGCACCTTGAGAGCTAACTGAATCAGGAGATTTTTTTTTCTTACTGTTTTGTTAGCTATTGAAGTCAACTCTGTTGGTAAAGAATCTCGTAAATTGGAATTTTAATAAAACTTTCTGTAAGTAATCATTCAATGAACATCTATATAACATTGATTTATTTTTTAAATCAGCACAGTTTACCAACACAGCCACCTGATCTTAGAAAACAAAATAATAACTATAACGCTGTTGTTTTACAATGTTTTTATTTTTCAGATTAAGCTAAAATTTGATGTGGCAGTTTGATGATGCTCAGCCTGAGCACCATCCCCAATGTAAACACAAACACACTTAGACAACACACACTCAAACAGACACTGCTATGAAAATGTTTGTGTAGATTCTGTTCTTGTTTGCTGAAGCCGTTTCGCTTCTGATCCAAATCACTGTTCAACTAACTCGCAAAACTTAAAGGACTTCTTTCAGAGGACAGTAAAAGTTATTTTAAACGGAGAGGATGGTTAAAGAACAAGGTTAATGATGGTAAAAGTCAAATAAAGAAAAAATGAAAAACAGATTTTGGGAAAAAGTCTCAGCTTTCAGGTTTTTCCAGTTTTGGAACCTATTCCAAGCCATTTTCACGCGCTGGTATTTAAGACAAAAACTCTTCAAGAGAACCAGGCTGACAAACGGCTCTCAGGAGCTCAGGGAGTGGGACTAATCTGCATGTGAATTCAACACACATAGCAGCGCATGCAGGTACTTTGCCACCTTGCACTTTTCAGTTTGATTGAGAAGCAAAACATCTTTGAACTAAAAAAAAGGTAAGTTCATTAGCATTTTCTAAATTCCCAGGTTTCATCTATGAAAACAGGAAGATTAGAGTAGGTGTGGGGCCATTGCTCTTCTTAGCAGATAAGAAAACATGGAAGGTTGACAAGCAAATATGCATAAACTGACAGATGCACAGAGCATATATGAACAAGAAGACAAGCAAGTACTAGAAGTGTGTTATGGATGGCTGAAACATACACCAAAAACAAGGAGACAAACTGGACAGTTCTTTAAAAAAAATAAAACAAGGATATACAGGAAAAAAACACAATAACAAAAATTAATAAAACCAAACAGTAAACAAGAAACACAAAAAATTCAAGTTCATGACAGGTGACTTTATTGTTTTTTAGTTTTTAATTTAATGATCATTTAAATCCTGCTACAACCCTGAGGTTCATAAGAAAACTGATTTGATAAATAAATGGAACTAGGATCATTCAGAGGTATATTTGTTGTTAATGAAATAAGGAATTCAAAATTGTGTGCATTATTTCTGGTTTAACGTTTATGTATCTATTTCTTCAAGAGAAACTCTTTCAAGATTAACAATGGACTTAAAACAGAACCTTGAGGAACTCCACAGTTAAATTGATTTATTTATGTTAGTGATCCATGCTGGTAAAGCATGGACACGAACATGACGTCGATCAGATTCATACGCCGCTGAAAGTAGAACCTACAGTAAATCACGTGACCTTTGAAAACCATAAGGTCTTGAATTTTTCTTGTGACAAGCATTGGGCCTTAAAACAGCAGGAGACCAATCTTTGCACTGCTAATGACAGGGCTGAGACAAAAGCTTGTCTCGTAATTGGAAGACTACAAACTTTTCATCTTGGTAACAGAAGCACAGATGGTCCTCCACATGGAATGAATAGACCTCCAGCTTGCACTTTAAAAAAATCCTCTCAAGGTTCATATACAGTGTCTGACTTTAAACTGTCTATTTAAACAGTCTAGGTAGCTACTTTACCACTTTTGTCTCTTTATGATAATTTTTTTCCTCCCAGTAAGTCTTTTGTGTGCCCCTGTTTGCTATAAGTATTTCATAAAGTGAAGCAGGTCAACATATTTAATAAAATGAAAAAGCATTCCACAGGAAATTGACATAGAGAACAAAACACCATGTAATCACAGGTCTGTGAGCAAAGGGTAAAAAAAGTCCACAAAGCAAGGAACGATATGGAAGTAAAAAAAAAAAAAGTCCAACCAGTTGTCAGATAAAACGGTCAGCTTCAGACAATACTCTGTGTGGCTGTAATGCTGCAGCTTTACCTGAGCAGAGAGGGGTCACTCAAATGTCACGTTGTTACCAAATAGTTGTACATTTTTCCCCCCAAAATTGATTCCTCAGGTTTACTGTAGTACTAACAGAATAAAGTTATTCCCATGATTGCATATACACTAAATGAAACCATACAAGCTAACAATTAACTAGCTCAAAAATGTAGTAAAACTTTGAAAACAGTAACTAGTTTTGCAGAACCTAATGTTATTGTTTAAATAATGAAATCACATTGTTACAATACTGTGGACACATTGTACAGGCCAAAACAGAGGCAGAGGTATACTTCTAAAGTTATTTTTCTGCTTTGTCATATTTTCCAAAACGACTGCATGATAAAAAAGAAGTTTCTTCCTGTGGAGGACTGGAACTGAAACCAGTAGATATGTTGTATGGTTTGGAGTAGGGTTGGGGCAAAATTATTTTGTGTGCAATTATTTATTAGTACAGCTGTTAAAAAATAATATTTGCCACGACTGCGTTTAGTGCCATATGATGATGCCCAATGATGGAAGGCTGTATGGAGCAGCTAACGCTAACCCTACGACCTTCTTTCATCACCTGAAACACAGACACAAACCAGAGTACGAGGAAATCCAGAAAATGCTCCAAGGCAACAACTTTGTCTACATGCAAGTGCAACTGTCATCTATTAACTGTCATGTAAGATGAACATGGCTAACATGTTATGTACTGAAAAGGCCATAACGAACCGAGACACAGATCCAGATTTTAGACTTTAACATGTAATTGCAAATGAATACGGCCATACATCCCCTTTCAGCTGGACCAAATACTGACCTGAATTCAGTCTTGAGGCATTTGGCCCAGAACTAAGAAATCAAAATGTTCTTCTACACAATTTTCTGACCGAACCACTCCCTCTGGGGCAAAAAGATGTTGCTGATATGGAAGGCATTTCCTGCCAAGTAGTCCGGTGAAATAACTACTTGTTTGTCTGTTGTGTTAGTGTAAGACATGTTTTAACTAATTTGTCCCCTAAAAAGTACGGGTTGTATTGAAACGACCCATATCATGAGTCATTTAGAACAGAGCGCATACTACTGTTTAATCAAAGTGTAATCACAGTACATAAGAAATATGTAATTATGCATTTGATTAAAACAAATAGTTCGACATGTCAATGAAAAACAAGAATGTGTAGTGCAAATTTTCCTTCAGTCGTATTAAGCGTTATAGCTAATTGAGATCAATTTTGCCCAACCCTAGTTTGGAAAAAAGGGACACTATTCTGCTAGCATTAAGAACTATAATATCAAATTCAATCCACATCCTGCTGTGGGATTCATCCTTCAGCTGTGCCACAAGAACGCAGTGCGTTTAACCAGGATGATTAACATAAATAGAGCAGGATAGCAGGAGCAGGTGTGAAAGGGCCCAAATACAGCCAGGACTCAGGTGTCTCCTCCGTCTGTCTCGAGGTATCAGGTGGTCAGCGAGCAGTCGGTTGTTGTGTGTGTGAGAGGGTTCCTGCAGAGCACACACTGGCACATGTCGCTGCTGCTGCCACCCAGCTGCTCGCGTATCAGGTTTTAATCACAGTGTGACAGACAGTGAGTAAAAGAGGTGCAAAAAAAAAAGAAAGAAAGAAAAGAAAAGCTTGCATCTGAAAAGCAAAAATTATTTTTTTTATTATAGGAAATCAAATATAATTGCCCACTACTATAAAAGATGGGTGATCATGTAATTGCTTGTGTGTGTGCATTGGTTCATTTGTCTGTCTGTCTGTTAGCAAAATATCTCACAAACTAGTGACAGATGGCTTTTGAAGTTAACCTCATTAAAGATGGCTGCCACAGCTAATAAACTTCAACACATAAAAATGTCCTTAATGAAGTTACTTTTACAGATCCTGAGCTACAGTTTGGTGTGGTTGTGCCTGCATGCACATTGTTTAAAACAAACCCACAGTTACTAGCAAGAACATGATTGAGAAATAGGAAAATGTAGCAACAAAGTGGAAGTACATGTGTTGAAATTATTTTACGGCACTGAAATGAATAACGATTAAACAATGAACATTCTTCATCAACTCACTAAAGATTTAGATTTGAAAGTAAATCAAAATGTTCTATGCTGACTCATGAACTCAGTCCGGGTCTGATGAGTGTTCTGTCCTCCTGTGAGCATTCAGAAAAAACACGAAGGCGGAGAGGCGAGTAAAATTAGCCCACCTCTGATGTGCCCCTGATCCGCGAGCAGAGGTTGTATCAGAGGCGGGTTTGTGCACGGCTCACCCTCTTGTGAAAAAGCAACCCACGGATCTGCGCTGAGAAAATGATAATGAGCTGATGACATCAGTGAGCGACCACAGGATCGAACAAACAGATTTGTTACAGAGGGAATATTAAAAATGACATGAAACAACTGTGTAGTTGGTTTAAAATTTTTTAAAAAGATTCATTCTTTTTTTTTCTTTCTGATACGACGCAGAGCCAGTGATTGGTGGAGGATTAATCTACAGATTTATTACCGACGAAATATTAAAAATGACACAGAACAGCAACAGCGTGGCTAGATTAAAAAAATATTTAACCACAAAATCGGTAAAATTACTTGATTCAGTTTGTGTGTGTGCGCTGTGTGTGTTCTGTGTGTGTGTGCTTTATACAAGGAAGACGTAAGTGCAGCTGGAGAAATTACAGAACAGCAACTTTGTAGTTGACTTTGTTCCTTTTTTTTTGATACAACCACCGTTCACAGGCTCTGTATTACGACGCAGAGCCTGTGAGCGGTGGAGGATTAATCTACAGATTTTAATGAGAGAATATTAAAAATTACACAAAACAGCAACTTTTTAGTTAGTTTAAAAATATTAAACCACCACAGAATCACTAAAGTAAGTTAATTCAGTTTGTTTTGTTTGATTCGAGGCAGCAGACTTCTGTCCCACAATAAACACGTCGCTCCACTTCAGCCCAGCTGATTTCTGCTCCACGTCTTTTTTGGTTCCACGCTGCTGGTTCATTTATGAACGCGTTCATGTGAGCGGGACCTGCCCGCCTTCACCTGTGGTCTTATGAACGACCGGGGGGGATTAAACCCGGACATGTCTGTGCGGCGATAACGCAGATTTGACTTATGACAGAGGCTCAGCTCAGTTTTCCCTGTGGTCAGGAGTTTTTATGAGGAACTGAAAAACAATGGATTTTGTTTCCTCTCTCTGTCTTGGTAGCACTTGTTCTTATCAGTCATTCATTATTAGAGTAATAAAAATCCATTAGACCAAGGACAAGAACTGCACACTCTCTGCTATCTGAGAGCACAACTTGAATGCACGTGCAGATACTTTTAGGTTATCAAGGATAAGAAAGCAATTCCTAAAGAAAGTCAGTTCCTTACAAAAACATACACAAAATTTCAGATATGAACAGTTCTTATGATTCCTTATTATCTCACCTTTAATGTAAGATAACACTCACTGCTGATAAAGTGCACTTTCAAATGACCTTAAGTAAACTCATAAACTATCTGTATTCTCATTAACATGTCTATTTTTACTCTTTGATGCCAAAGCTATAGTACAACAAAGGTTTTCTGAGTCCTTTAACCTGGTGTGTGCACCAACTGCATGTGACCCTTTTGTTTACAAAACAAAACGTTTATTGTGACAACATTTAATGACACTGCAAAATGTTGAGTCTCGCTAAAATCTTATCATGGCCGATATTTCATCCTGCAGTGACTGTTGAGTCACATCCTGTGACTACCAGTTCATGTTTTTGTTTATTTTTAAGATAAATCTATTTTGTTTATCTATCTATCTATCTATCTATCTATCTATCTATCTATCTATCTATCTATCTATCTATCTATCTATCTAT